>PVIC010006745.1:0-53219 GCA_004025085.1 Thryonomys swinderianus
TCCGGCATTGTGGTATGCGGTGTTGATTGTTGGTGGGCGTGTCTCCACACCCAGCATTATATGTGGTTACCGGGGATCGAACTCAGGTCCTTGCGCTTGCAAGGCAGGCGCCGGAACCACTGAGCTAACCCTCCGGCCCTATCCATTCAATTCTTGATAAGACACTGATTAATTTCATATTTTGGCTATTGTGAATAACACTGTAATCAACATAGGAATGTTTTCATTTTTGAGGTATTGATATGCTTTGGATATATATGCAGTAGAGAGTATACCATGACAGTTCTATTTTAAAATTTTTTGAGGAACTGCCTGAGAGCCTTCCATAATGGCCATACTAATTTACATTTCCACTAACAGTGTGTGAGGCTTCCCTTTTCTTCATATCCTTGAAAATGCTGGTTATTTTTTGTCTTTTTTGATCATTCTAATTGGAGTGAAGTGGCATTTCATTTGCATTTGTCTAACTACTAATGATAATAAAAAATGTTTAACATAAAAGGCATTTTATTGTGTAAGAAGAAGAAATTAGCTAAAGGAGAAGAAATTAGTTGCTGAATTTCAGGGGAAAGCAGACCATGTCAAACAATGTTAAGGATATTTATCACAGTTAAATCAACAAAAAATTCTTGATAAAAAATGTGATTTGTTTTTTCTTTTTGAAAATGACAAATGAATTTCTGAGAATATCAGAACTCTGTGCTGGAGAAACAAAATTTTTTCTCAAATAATATACAAAGAAGCTGACAGAGATTGTAATAAACACAGAACTTGGAGTTGTTTGTGTTTTAGTTTGTTTTCATGCTATTAATGAACAGGCTTTAATTCTCTTATATCAGTGTCAATCCTATTACATGTACAGAGCTATTTCTGCAAGGGTCATCAATATTTAAGGATTTTAAATCTGAGCTTAAACTTGTCCAGGGATTTTCAGTCAGAACTTAATCGAGGACACCAGGCACAGAGACCTAAACTGTGAGTCTATAAGTAGTCTTTTTGATAATTTAAAAAAATAATTTTATCTTAGAGGAAAGCATTATGTATTACTGAGTTTTAAAAAATATTTCAAGGTAACATAATTTTTTTTTTACATAGAGACAGTTATATATTGTTTTCCCTCAAGGAGATTTACACTGGTCATTTCACTTATAAAAATTCAGAGAGACACACAATTTTGAGTTTGATATTTTAGACAGCTAAAATAAGACCATGAATAGATATTTGCTTTGGAATTTTAAATTGGCCTTAACTGAAAAAAGAAATGAAGGGTGAAATTATTCCTTCCACTTCATGTCTGAGAATCTGGCTTCCAAGGTTTGAAAAGTAGTTTTGCATTCAACACGGAAGCATTCATAGATCTCTGAACTGGACGCTTAACTGTGTATTGGATAGTATATTTTTAGGTTGTTCTTTCTCTTTTAAAGCTCAAAATGAAGAAAGTGATGTCTCACAAATGATGCTTTCAAAAGAAAAGGAATACTAAGAGTTGTTGAAATTTTCAAATTGGGTGAAAATTTTCATGTATGTTTTCTTCTATTTCCCTAGCATGAGGCTGATTATTAGTAATAAATTTTAGTTTGCATCACAAAAATAATTGCGGTATGGTTTTCCCATTGTTTTACAATGAAATTATTTCATTAACTACAAATATAACTGCAGAATCCATTTTAAATACATATATTTTTCCTATTACACATACTACTTAGAATGACCTAATGGTAAAACAGGAAAAAACTTAGATATTATATATTCATCATGGTAAGATTTGCCAATATAGTATGTTCATAGACTAGATTTGATATACTATGTTATTTTCAAATTATATGTGAGTTATTGATGATAATATTTGTAATGGGATTCAGACAGTACATGCTGACATAGTGTATTTACAAGATAGAGATATTTAGAAAACAAAGATAGCTGCTTTAAATTTCTTGCAAAATTCTGACACTTCTATGTTCTCCAGAACTAGTAAGAAAACATTTACATGTAATAAGAACAAACGCAGATAGGTTGATATATTTTCATAAGATCAATAATCCAATTATAAGCTTGAAAGCTTATATTTTCTCACATTAAATATTTTTTCTGATGATATAGGATGACAATTAAGAAATGCTTTTGTTGTGCCGGGCATGGTGGTTCACACCTGTAATCCCAGCACTCGGGAGGCAGAGACAGAAGGATTGCTGAGTTCGAGGCTTGCCTGGGCTACATAGTGAGCTCAGAGCTAGCCTGAACTACAAAGCGAGACCCTGTATCCAAAAAAAAAAAGCTTTTGTTATGCATCCTTGACCTGTAAATTGTTTAAAAGGCTTCCTACATCTATCTTCTGCCTGCCCACCCTCATTTGTTGAAAACGCAGACACTATTTGCATAGCATAACAGTTAAGAAAACACTTCGTGCTCTCTGCAGTATCTTATATCACATTATCCATAACAGTTCTTCAAAGTTGTCATGAACTGTAGCTACTATGGCAGAATATAACATAAATTAAGTGTATTTTCAATAATATCAAGGTTTCTGTTTTATGTATACATAAGAGGAAAATAACATTTACTGAGTGCCAATAGTCTACATATCTTTTTTTAAAAATTTCATTTTAGTCATTTTGAGAACTAAGTCCTATGTTCTACTAATGATTCTGAGAGTTAATTTTTAAAGAAAACTTTCAATATGGTACATGAACACATAAAAGTTGACCAATGCCAAAATCAACAGCTAGAGTAATTCAAAGTAGCAACAGGAATCTTGAATGTTGTTAGCATCTTTACAAAATCCTACTCATTAGAAAACTGGAAAGCAGAAACATAAACAAAAAGGGAAATCAAGTAGAAAAATGACCGAATTTGTAAAATCATGCATAGCAAAGTCAACTCTTTGGATAACAAGCATGTTACATTCAAATTAAGTCATTGCTCCCATACTCCATTTGGGCAAACATCTTCAGAAAATCTTTTTAATATGATATTCAAGCAATTTCGTGAATGTGTTATTAGCCTGTATTTTATAATTCCAAATTTATCTCATTTTGGATTGTGTATGTTCATAAAAGACTTGTGGCAAATAATCCTTATAAAAAGCAAATCAAAGGACTATAATAAAGAATATCATCATGAAATAGAAGACTATAAACCCTGTATTTGTAACTTTGTATACATACACTTACGGTTTGAGTGCCAGAGGAAATTAGATATAAACAGTGCCTATTCCTAAATTAAACTTAGATTAGTTTCATCAGAACCATTATTGATTTTAAATATTTAATTTCAGTGTTTTACATTTTATTTACTAATTATCAAATTAGTCTTTACTGAAAACCTATTAAATGCCTGGTTCTAAATACTTGCATAATTTCTCTCATTTAATCATCTCATATAACCTTTTCAAGTAGATACTATTACTACTCCCAGTTTACAAAAAAAGAAAAAAATTTGAGAATTTTAGTAATTTGTCCAAGGTCACAGCTCATAGTTGACATAGTTGACAGAGCTAGATTTGAAACTAAGTGTCCAAGTGCTAATCACAACAGTATCACTTGAAGGGATGCAAATGCATAATTCCCCCTTTGAGAAGATTAATATTAAATAAATCAATTAGGGAGTAAGTTATTAAATAAATATGACATAAAATTTCCCCTGTATTGATACTAACCTAAGGTCACATCACTCTTAGCTAATACTCTATCATTCTTAAAATCAATAAATAAAGAGAAGGGGTTAAAAAAGATGAAAATATGACTCTGGTGAAATCATTAAATACACCTTTATGATTTGAAAAACAGTGGCGATCTCTACCAACCGAGTCATACTACCATGACCTGACATAGTATTATCATATATATAACTGATATGAAATTTCTACCACTCACAGTTATTTTAACAAAAAAGAAAAAAGAAGAATTGCTTTCTACCAGAGTCCAGTATGACACTGGGGAATACACTCGTGACAAGGGTTAAAACATTAGCACGTTAGTATTGGTGAGCACATTAATCAGGATTAGTTGATCTGATTAGCATACATTCACCTTGGAGAAACCAGAAACACAGACGCCTAAGGAGATGGATGATTAGAGATGGAAAAAATTTTAGAACATGAGGCAAAAAACATAGAATATGACTCACTGCAAGGTAAGCAGCACACAGCATGACTCCCTTATAAAGCACAGATCAGGACAAAGGATTTTGCTTTCTACCAGGAGTGAGGGTGAAGTCGTAGGAACTGACCGAGGAAACAACAGGTATTTGTTTTATCTAACATTAGTGAGAATCCTGGCCTATATTTTTTAAGATTTTCAGGGGCATTCCAGGAATGTGGTCCAGAAGCAAGAAAAGAACTAGTGAAGTATAACAATAATTAGTCCTAGACAAGCTTCATTTCCAAACTGAAACTATTACAAAATAAGCTGGGAACTCTAAAAACAGGAAGCTTCAAAGCTTAGCAACTAAAGATTGAATTGTCCCCTCGAAACCCTCCCTGTTAAAGTTCATAAAATGAAGTTCTAAACACCCATGTGATGTATTTGGAGGTAAGACCCTTACAGAAGTTATTAAGCCTAAATGAGGCCAAAAGGGTATAGCCCTGATCACACAGGATTAGTGTATTTACAAGAGAGGCTGGAGCTTGTTCTCTCCCTGCCACCTGAGAACAAAATCAGACAGTGGCTGTTTGCAAGCCAGAAAGGGAGGAGTCAATAAACTGACCCAGCTGGATCTTGATCCACAATGGGAGGAAACAAATTCCTGTTGTTTAAATCACAGAATCTGTGGTATTTTGTTATATAATCAAAACAGACACTGGGCAACTGTGTCTATTTGTGACTTTTGTCACATTTAAAAAGTAGTAGAAAGTTTGAAAGATTGAAGTGTACATTTTCAAAGATAGGCCACATGTGAAGAATATTTTAATATAAAACTTTGGCAAGAAATTAACAGCTCTACGAAACAAACAATTCTAGAAATTCCAGTTGAAGATTTTTGAAGCTATAGAACTATTTCAATTACATTAAAGAAATACCATTCTATTGGGACCAGAGATTTAGCTCAATAGTTCCAGCACCTGCCTCGCAAGCACAAGGTCTTGAGTTTGATCCCCGGTAACCACATACAATGATGGGTGTGGAGACTCACACCCACCAGCAATCAATACCACATACCACAGTGCGGGGCATGGTGGCTCATGCCTGTAATCCCAGCACTCGGGAGGCGAGGCAGGAGGATTGCTGAGTTCATAGTGAGCTCAGGGCCAGCCTGAACTACAAAGTGAGACCCTGTCTCAAAAAAAAAAAAAAAAATTCTTTGAAGTTTAAATGGTTGAAATGAGTCCATAAATGCAATATCTCACCACATGCACAAATCTCCATACAAATCTCACAGAGTAATAGTTCCATATCTTTTCTAAGTAAGCTAGAGCCATGGAAATGATGCTAAATTCCCAATCAATTCATATGACTAGCAAGAACCAACTGTAACCAAAGCAACTTTGTATTTTATACTGACTTCAAAGGTTCCTTAGAATTAACTGAAATAAAAAGATTCTTTATGATATTCAGTATAAATTAAGGAACTTTAATCTAAAACAGAAATATATCATTTAAATAAGTACTATCTCTAGGTATTTAGGGACATGATGACTTATTTGTTATTTTGCATAGACTCAGATTGGTTCTAAATTACACAAAATTTAATTTGGCATTTTTGATTAATATATTCATTCATTCAGCATTTTATTGAAAAGTCAATAGTGTAGTAGAAAAATGAGGATTCTGGAAGTTTGAGGAGTCAGAGATTTTAAAACAAGATCTATCTGATTCACATGGAGCTATAGCAAGTCACTTTGTCGTTAAGAGCCAGGCTGCACTAAAAAACAAGGAAAATAGTTTGGTAAGATTTTAAAATAATAAGCATTATTTTACCACATTAGCTACCACATAACTGCTCTCAAAAACTATTGCTACTGCAGGCGTCGTGGCTCATGCCTGTAATCCCAGCACTCAGGCGGCAGAGACAGGAGGATTGCTGAGTTCGAGGCTTGCCTGGGCTACATAGTGAGCTCAGGGCCAGTCTGGACTACAAAGTGAGACCCTGTCTCAAAAAAAATAAATAAAAAAAAAAACTATTGCTACTATAATTTATGAAGTGTATTTAATGTATAATGTAATTATAAGACAAAAAGTAAAAATGTGTCCTCAGAGAACTTGTCATAGTGGAGAATATCATATAAAAACACCAGAAATGATTGTACATGCTAGGAGATAAATCAGTCTAGAGTACAGTGAAGAGCTGATCCTATGACATGAAAATCCACCAATAAAATACACCAAATAATCTTAACAACAAAGCACTTTTTAAGGAACACTGGGAATCTGCCAATCAATTCTGAACTAGATGTTCTAATTAGACCACATCAGTATATTTGACATATTAACAACACAGCAGAGCATGATGTGAACAAAGAGGGTGACAATGAAATGCCCATTATCACATTGACACAATAACAAGCAGGCTTATTTATATTCATCTCACTTTATTTCTTGATACTGTACCATGTTTAGAAGCATTTCAAGGAGAAAGTTTGAGGATGGATCACATATAAGCCATTAGTTTCATTAACATTCAATCTAAATTGAGGCAAATAAAATTCTAATGGGAGAATTATAAACTATTCAAAATTATCTTTTTATGTTTTCTTTTGAAGAGTTTGGTAATGCCATTTTAAATAAGTAATGTTCTGTAAAAATCATCAAATGAATGCTGGGCATGATGGCTCATGCATGTAATCCCAGCCCTTGCGAGGCAAAGGCAGGAGGATTGCTGAGTTCAAGGCTTCCTGGGCTACCTAATGAGCTCAGGGGCAGCTTGAACTACAAAGCAAGACCCTGTTTCAAAAAAAAAAAAAATCATCTGGGCCAGAGGGTTAGCTCAGTGGTTCCGGCGCCTGCCTCGCAAGCGGAAGGTCCTGAGTTCGATCCCTGGAAACCACATACAATGCTGGGTGTGGAGGCTCACGTCCACCAGCCATCAATACCACATACCACAGTGCCAGGCGTGGTGGCTCACGCCTGTAATCCCAGCACTTGGGAGGCAGAAACAGGAGGATTGCTGAGTTTGAGGCTTGCCTAGGCTACATAGTGAGCTCAGAGCCAGCCTGGACTACAAAGCGAGACACTGTCTCAAAAAAAAAAATCATCAAATGATAATTTTATATAATGTTTACTTAATTAGAACAGTATTATGGCATTAAAATAAAAGGGAACAGCATGATTTTAATAATTATAGAAGATGGCACTAGAACCACTGAGCTAAATAACGCACCCTTTTTTAATGTTGAATGTGATCATAATGTTGACATAACATGCACCAATTTTTAAAAATGACTATATAAGACAGAAGATACAGTAACTCTTTGAACTAAAGTAAATTTTGGTGAAGGTTTTCTTTATAAAATTTTTACTTGTAATGTGTATAGTGCATAATAGTTACATTCATTGTGGGAGTTGGTTCATGTACATAATGCTTTTAAATTCTTACACTCTCCCTTCTCCTTCCCCTCCCCATACTCTTTCCTTCACATCATCTACTGACTGCCTTCCCATTTGCAAAAGATCTCTCTCCCTGTTTTACATTATCTCTATTCTTTTGCTATTTATTTCCATTTTGGGTTTCTCATAGAAGAGGAACGATGCAATGTTTAAACTGTCTGATTTATCTCACGTAATGTTATGATCCCAAGGTAAATCTTTTTTTTCTACAAATAGTTCAAATTTATCCTTTAAAAGAGTAGTCATTTTTAAAAAGAAATTTGTCATCAACAATATTCACCAAGTATATAGAACTAAAATGAAGATACAAGTGCAAACAAGATAAAACATAAATTCTTTCAACATCTTTAGTAACACAAATGTTAAATAAATATCTTTTTAGAATGTAAATGGAGGGCCAGAGATTTAGCTCAGTAGTTCCGGTGCCTGGCTCGCAAGCGCAAGGTCCTGAGTTCCATCCCCGTTAACCACATACAATGCTGGGCATGGTGACTCATGCCCACCAGCAATCAATACCACATACCACAGTGCCGGGCGTGGTGGCTCATGCCTGTCATCCCAGCACTCGCAGAGACAGGATTGCTGAGTTCGAGGCTTGCCTGGGCTACATAGTGAACTCAGGGCCCGCCTGAACTACAAAGCGAGACCCTGTCTCAAAAAAAAAAAAAAAAAGAATGTAAATGGAAATATGCTAAACACTTAGCAGTGATCCTTAACCTAGCATGGAAGTTGACAGAGACTATGACACAGACATATATATGTATGTATGTGTATATATATATATATATATATGTGTGTGTATATATATATACATATATATTTTTATATATATATGAATGCATCTAGATTTTAGAGTTCAACTCTATCATCACTCTTTCGTTCATCCTATAGATTGAATCAAATTCAGTTCCTAAAATGGAAGAAGCCAAAAGTCACAGTTTGGAGGAAGATTTTGAAGGACAGGCCACACATACAGGTAAGTAAAGCTAGAAGAAAAAAGTAGTTATAAAATTAAGATTAAATCTAGAAATACCTAATACTCTTATAATATTTATTGTTGAACAAGAAATATCTTCACAGGTAAAACAGAATAATCTAAAAAATATTTGAGTATGTAAATTAATTAAAATTGAAATAATCCATAGAAGTTTTATCTTTATGCAAAAGGATGAGAAGAAAATAATTATTGATAATTTCTTGCTACCCAACTATCACAAGATCAATCTCTCTATCTAACTATCTATTATATAAATAAGACAATTATATTGTCCCCAATCAATGAACTTTTTCTGGTACATGGTAAAACCCAGTAAACCAAAGCTATATAAGTTTTTTATTTTTAATCTGAAAAAACAAAGTGAATGATAAAATATTCTTCCAGAAAACCCAAAGCTTCATTTTATCTACAGTTTATTCTCTTAATCTGTTATATTATAGGTATCTGTCTATATTCCAGTGAAAGTCTAAAAGTTAAATGTCATGGTTTAGATTTTAAAACAAACTTCTTCTAATGGTATTGAATCTTATTTGACTAGTAATTCCTTGTATCTTTTAATACAGATTGAGCTTTTAAATTTATCCTAGAAGTTTAAATTAATACCAATACTAAACAAAATGCATGGGAATTCATTATACAGTGGCTATGTGAGGAGTATCTGAGTTAAAATTTAAAAAGAAAAAATCAGAATGGAAAAGAGAAGAGAAAGAAAATAAGGAAAAATGAAATAGGAGAAACAAGAAATAGCTGCTGTTTGGTAAAAATTACTAAAAGAAAATTGGAAAAAAATTGCAAATAACAAACAAGAGGACTTATCTCTTAATATATTAAAAGCCTCCACAGATTAATAAAGGAAAAAAATCAACACTCAAATAAGATGAAAAGGTAAAGATTATGTAAGCTATTCAACTCAGGGGAGAAGTGTAAAAAAAGCCATAACATCAGAACTTTGGTAAAATGTGGCTTTTGCTCATGCATTTCAAAAGAGTAAAATGTTCAATAACATATTTTTGAAATGACACACCCTCATACCTTGCCTGACAGGCATGTAAATTGGTACAAATTCTGTAGGTACAGTCTAACAACATCAAAATTAGAATGTACACACAGCAGTGCTTTTATATATATATATTATACATAGCTGCACAGATAGAAAAAATATGTATGTGTGAAGTTCTTCATTCAGCATCATATGTCATATAAAATTATTGAAACAACAGTCCACAACTGTAAGAAACTGTTAAAGTTATGTACATCTCTACAGTAGAAAAATATGCCTCCATTTTTTAAAAAATAGTCTTTTTATAAATATGAAAAAAATTTCCAGGATGTATTGTGAAAAGTAAATAATGTTAGGAAAAGTGTGTATAATAGCACACCATTTGAAGAAAACAAGAGGGGAAAATATTTCTTTTTCTACCCATATATATATTTTGTATATACATAAAATATCTAGAGGATAAACACTGTACAAGAAATAAAAAACTCTAAATGACCAAATGTAATTACTATAAAATTGCAACAAATATATCTTAAATGTATATCATGTGTGACATAAATTATCAAACAATATGAGGAAGAGAATGAATACATTTGTTGAAGTAATTAGGTTTCCTATCACTGACACACAATACCTTACCCATAATAAAGAAGGAAAGGCTTAATTTAGTTCATGGTTTCAGGAGATTCAGTATATGGCTGGATGGCTTCAAGCCAAAAACCTCAAGACAGAAGGGAACGGAAGAGCAAAGCTGGTTAGTTCCTGGCTCCCAGGAAGCAAACCAACGGGGAACAATGCCAGAGCAGAAGGAGTAAAGGGCCACATAAACCTCAAGGCCACTCCTCCACAACTCACACAATGTACCTAGAAGGATGCACCACACACCCTCCAAACAGATCTCAAAGTCAATCAAGTTGAAACTCCACCTTAAATGACACATTATAGAATGTCATATTAAAAGCATGAAAGATTAATTTTTGGCAAAAGATCTTTGGTTTAATATTGCATGTTTTCAAGAATTTAAAATTTTCTTCTTGGTACTTTTATTTTTCAGAGCAACTGAGTATTAGATTTTCAGTTGGAACATCTTTAGCTACTATAATTTTTCTAAAATATGAGATTTCTCTCAATGTCACAAACAAACAGATCAGTTAGGCAAAAATTCAACAATGGAATACTAGGAATGAACCAAACTTTTCAACAAATGGACTTACTAGATGCCTACATAGTATAACCCCCCACACACACACACACACACATAGACTCAGACTACACATTCTTCTCAGCTGCACATGGGTCATTCTTCAAAATATACCACATGCTACCATACAGAACATGTTTAAGTAAATGCAAAGGAATTGAAGTTATTCCTTGTGTATTATCAGATCACACTGCAATGAAATTGGATATCAATAGAAAAAGAAGCCACAAGAATTTCACAAACACATAGAAATTGAATAACACACTCCTGAGCAACAAATGAGTCACAGAGGCAGTTAAAGAAAAGGACAGTTTCTACAATTTATGGGACACAATGAAAGCAGTTCCATGAAGGAAATTCATAGCTGTGAATGTCCATAGTAGTAAAACACAACAAGCTCAAATAAACAACCTAATGCTGAACGTTAAACTTCTAGAAATAGAAGAACAAGACAAACCCAAAGCTCATACAAGGAAGACAATTATAAGGATAAGAGCAAAAAAGTAATGCAGTTGAGACTAAGAGAATGATACAATCTTTCTTCAAAAAATAAATAAAATTGATAAGCCCTTACCAAAACTTACCAAAAAAAGGAAAGAAAAGGTTCACATCCATGAAAGGAATAATGAAAAGGCTGAAATCTAACAGATTGAGCAGAAATACAGAGGATAATTAATGTCCACTTTGAGAATCTGTACTCTAATAAGTTGGAAAACAGAAAAACATGAACTACCAAAGTTGAACAAAGAAGATACAAAAATTCTAAACACCTCATTATCAACCAGTGAAATTGAAAATATAATTTAAAATATCAACAATGAAAAGTCCAGATCCTGTTGGTAGAATTTAAAGTTCTACAAAAATTTAAGGGAGAGCTAATCCCACTAGTTCTCAAACTCTTTAACGAAACTGAAAGGAGAGCAGTACTCCCAAATTCATTCCTGGAAGCAACCATTACCTTAATTCAAGAGCAGAGAAAGACCCAAACAAAAAGAGAACTATAGGGCAACCTTCTAGTGAATATAGATGCAAAAATACTCATTAAGATATTGGCAAACAGAATAGTGGATTATCAAGAAAATCATACACTCTAACCAAGTTGGATTCATCCCAGGGATGCAAGAATGGTTCAACAGATGTAAATAAATAAATGTAACACACTATATTAACAGCCAAGGACAAAAAATATGATCATATCAATAGATGCAGAAAAGTATTTGACAAAATCTGACACCCATTCATGAGTAAAACCCTACAGAAAATAGACAGAGATAATGTTTATCCCAATCTGATAAAAGCTGTTTATGGAAAACTAACAGCCAGCATCATACTAAATGGTCAAAAATTGAAAGCTTTCACACTAAGATCAGGAACAAGACAACGTTGTCCACCATCACCACTCCTGTTCAATATAGTTCTGGAAACATTAGACACAGAAATTAAACAAGAGAAAGAAGTAATAGGAATACAGATAGGAAATGAAGAAATTAAACTGTTGCTATTTGTTGATGGCTTGACACTCTATTTAGAAAATCCCAAAAACTCAGCCAGAAGACTGCTTGACTTAACCACAAGATCCAATAGAGTAGCTGGATACAAGGTCAAAACTCAAAAGTCAATAGTCTTTGTGCACAAAAATAACAGACTCACTAACAGAGAAACTGGGAAATAATATTTTTCACAATAGCATGCAAAAAAATGGAATGCCTACGAATCAATCTAACAAGGAAGTAGAAGACTTCTACTTTGAAAACTATAGCATTCTGGAAAAAAAAGAGATCAAAAAGGATATCAGAAGATGGAAGGACAACCCATATTCTGGGCAAGAAGAAGCAACAGAGTGTTTGTAATGGCCATCCTTTCAAAACTGCTATATGGAGTAAATGCAATCCCAACAGTAAGAACTAGAGATAATAATCCAAAAATTTATCTGGAACCAGGAGGAGTCTAGCATAGCAAAAGCAATGCTAGGAAACTATCACATGGCAGGGGATATCACAATCCTCAACTTACAACTATACTACAAGCCATTGTGATAAAAACAGCATGGTACTGGCAAAGAAACAGACCCAAGGATCAGTGAACAGATTAGAAGATACAGAAACAACTTCAGACACTCTAAACCACCTTATCTTTGACAAAAGAGTAAACACTCTCAATTGAGAAAAGATACCTTGTTGAATAAATGGTGCTAGAAAAACTGGGTTTCAACCTGCCAGAGATTAAAACTAGACCTGTATTTTTCACAATGCACTAAAGTCAGATCAAAGGGGCTGAAAAGTCTAAACATTTTAACAGAAACACCAAACCTCCTAGAAGATAGGTTAGGTAGAACTTTGGGAGACATTGATGTAGGGAAAGACTTTATTAAAAATCCTCAGTAGCATGGGAGCTAGTACAAAGAATGAACAACTGGTACCTCACCTTATTAAAAGGGCTCTGCACAGCAAGAGAAACCACCACAGAGTGAAAAGACAACCAACAATGTGAGAAAAAAAAATTTTACTAGCTATTCCTCAGACAAATGATGCCCCCCAAACAGAATCCTCCCAAATTTGAAGTCCCAATTCAAAAATGAGCATCTGAATTGAACAGACATTTTTCAGATGAAGAAGTAAAGGAGTAAATAAACATATGGAAAAATATTTAACATCTCTCATCACTCAAGAGATGCAGATGAAAACAACACTGTGACTGTACCTCACTCTAGAAAGAATGGCTGCTAGCAAGAAATCAACTAAGAACAAATGCTGGCAGGGGTGTGGGAAAGGAACCCTTCTCCACTGTTAGTGGGCAGGTAGACTGGTGTAACCACTGTGGCAATCAGTGTGAAGATTCCTTCAAAAACTAGGATTAGAGGTACCATCTGACTCTGCTATTGCCCTACCTGGCATATTCCCAAAAGAATAAAAAAGCAGGGCAGGAAGGTTAGCTCAGTGGTTCCGGCGCCTGCCTCGCAAGTGCAAGGTCCTGAGTTCCATCCCCGGTAACCACATACAATGCTGGGCATGGAGACTCACGCCCACCAGCAATCAATACCACATACCACAGTGCCGGGTGTGGTGGCTCATGCCTGTAATCCCAGCACTCAGGAGGCAGAGACAGGAGGATTGCTGAGTTTGAGGCTTGCCTGGGCTACATAGTGAGCTCAGAGCCAGCCTGAACTACAAAGCGAGACCCTGTCTCAAAAAGAAAAAAAAAAAAGCATACCATAACAATATATTCTCATCCATATTTATAGGACCACAGTTTGTAATAGTTAAATCTTGGAAACAGTCCAAAGCCCATTGACTGTTCACTGGATAAAGAATAGGGTGATTTTATTTAATAAAATGGAGTCTACTCAGCCATAACGATAAACTTGCAATATTTATAGCTAAGTGGATGCATCTTGACACTGTGCTCATAAGTGAAATAAACAGGTACACATGTATAAATAACCATTTCTCTGTTGTGAGAAACTTAAGATGTAAATAATAATGTAACAAAAGATAATGTAAAATAAGTATAGAATGTTCAAAGGGAAGGGGAATTGGGAGGAAAACTGGAGGGCAGGAAAAAATTCAAGAAGGGAAAGAAAAAAATCAAAGGTAAGAAAGAAAAATTTGATACAAAGCTTATGTATATAGGGAGAGAGGAGTTCAAGAGAGGCCAGGGGAATGAGAAAAAAGAATCAAGATACGTCATGTACAGGTACAAATTGTCGATGAATTAAATCATAAATTCTACTTAAAATGCACCAAGAAACTCAGTAAAAATAAATATGCAAATTTATCCTTTATTTATGAAAGAGCTTTAGAATCTTAGAATTGGGTAGATATGGAATCATTTTCTTAAAGTTATTTTGGTTTTGTTAACTGCTTTTAAGTACACCTGTTATAATTGCTTCCCCTATAATCCCAGTTTCCTTCATTAATAGTATAGTGCCAATATCAGTTTACCAGTGTTTCTTTCTATGCAAGAAAAGTGCTACTTCTATTAATTGTAGTTTTTCCATATATTCTGATTTTAATATCTTTGCACCAAACTTTTGCTAATAGTTCAAAGTGCATAATTTATATGTTCATTACTGCAAATGTTTCAGAAGACTGTTTACCAAAACCCATTTAACAAGACTAATCTGGGGGGAAAAAAAATTGCAACAGTAGGGAATCTCTAGTCCACAGGATGCTTGTGTTTTTCATGGGTTTTTGTTTTTTATTTTGTTTGTTTGTTTGTTTTGTGGTACCAAGGATAAAACTCGGGCTTCTGTGTTTCCAAGGTAAGTGCAGTGCCACTTGAGATAAATCCTTAGCCCATAAGATGTTTATTTCTTATGCAGGAGATGACAAGGCTACTCTCGTGGCAATTCTTAGACAAATTTAAATTGTTCAAAAAGTTCTTTTGGAAATAAAAGGAGAAACAATTTTTAAAATTTTATTCCAGGACCCAAAGGAGTAATAAATGATTGGAGAAAGTTTAAATTAGAGAGCGAAGATGATGAATCAATCACACCTAGCAAGAAGGAGATTCTCAGGCAGATGTCTTCTCCTCCAAGTAGAGATGAAAAAGACTCGAAAGACAGAGTCAGCAGAAAGGTAAGACATGCAATGGCTAGTTTACAAAATGTTTAAGTCTAAGTCACTCTAAATATGTAAACTATGTTAGACTATTATCAAATACCCTACGGTGTATTTGATAGTACCAGCATTCTGAGAGGCTGAAGTAGAACGATCACAAATCTGCACCCATTTGGGGCAATTTAGTTACGTACCAAGACAATAAAGAAAAAATGAGAATTAACTTGTGTCATATACTGGTACAAATTCCCCAATGTTATACGTGATTTTGAGATGTATATAAATTGTACCAATAAAGAACTCAATTAAAAAAACAGAATAAAAAAGAGTTGGTAAAGTACTCAATATGAAGACCCTAGGTTTGATCCCAAGTACTGTAAAAAAAATAAAGAAAAATATTAGAAAATATATTTCTTGCAGTAAATACTGGTGAAGACAAATGCAAATGAAATGAATGCTTATCATAGTAATCCATACTAAGCAAAATGCACATGTTGAATGAAGAAGTTACAGGTACATGAACTGACTTACAAACATTTTCACAAGGTGAAAAAGCAAAATACAGAGAATTTTAAATTAGATAAATTGCTTTATATGCTAGAGCAGTAAAAAAACCATTTCTGTATATTTACATGCCTATATGATTGTAAGCAAATGAGTTTGTACAGGAAAAAGTACAAAGAGAATATTAGTGATTTAAAAGGTTGACAATATTAGTGATTTAAAAGGATGAGATTGACTGGAAAAAGAAAAAGAAGATAATCAGAATAAATCCCTACTTAAAAAATATATTTATATTTCTCTTTAAAAATATTATTTTAAAAAAAGCTCACTTATTTAAATTGTATAATGTCTATGTCATCTCTAAAATCTTAAAGAAAATTGAGTACTAAATTGATAAAAATTTCAAGATTTACTATTTCTTTAGCTTACAGGTCATTTTTGAATCATAATTAGCATTATTTATATAATAAAGATTATAATAGGGCCGGAGGGTTAGCTCAGTGGTTCCGGCGCCTGCCTTGCAAGCACAAGGTCCTGAGTTCGATCCCCGGTGACCATATACAATGCTGGGCGTGGAGACTCACACCCACCAACAATCAATACCACATACCACAGTGCCGGGCGTGGTGGCAGAGACAGGAGGATTGCTGAGTTCAAGGCTTGCCTGGGCTACCTAGTGAGCTCAGAGCCAGCCTGAACTACAACGTGAGACCCTGTCTCAACAAAAAAAAGATTATAATAAAGGAAACTATAAGGTGATTCTAAATTGTGAAGAAAAAAATCACTTCCATGGATTATTTATTTACAAATTAGTATAAATGTCTCATATACTGAGCCTCAACAGATGGATTATAAAATCATAAGATCATAAATATACCATAGTCCAACGCTTCTGGTCTTGGTAGTGATCTTTAAGTCTAAGATTGCTGGTGGGTTGTGGAGCAGATGTTGATTCCTTTATTTAGTCACTATACAATGTGGAAGACACAATTACATTTTTCACGTGAGAAATTTTAAGAACTTTTCCACTTGGTTTGAACTAATAGAAAAAAATAAACATGAAAGTGTTTTGAGCCATAAAATACTATGCACATGAGACATTATTAAAGCTTTTGTGCATAGGGTAAATTTTGGAAATGTTTCTGAATACCTAAATATCTAAATATTCAACTGAATATGTGAAGGGAATAAGGTCTGATATGAATGCTTAATGTATCTTCAAATCACTTCTTCTGTGCTCCTATTTTATTAAATTAACAAGATTACAGTAGCAACTTAAGCATTATACAAAACATACAACTTTCAGGGCTAACACAAATTAAATTAGACAATAATGTAAGACAGAAAAACCAGACTAAGTAAAAGAATGAGGAAAACAAACATGATGCAGAAACAGGGAAAATTATAAAAACCATGAAATATTTGTACTTAAACTGAAACTTGGTATCATTTTACAGATATGGCACTAATGGATCTATTTCAGAGATTTGTTGTGAAGTTTAAATAATGTGATCTATTTTAGATGCCTAAGACATGATAGATTTTCCATAAATATCAGTTTCTTATTTCTCCAAGAATTGCTGCTGTTTGAGTGGTTTCATAATAATAAGACAGCAGATGTGTCTCACTGGGACATCCACAGTTGCAGAATGCTCCGTATCTAATAGTGTCATGACAGATGTTCCAATGTTCCTTTGCTTTTTTACTTTTTTTTCATTTTGTTTTTGTTGGGGAAGGGTTTACAGTCTACTGAATACATTAGTAATGGACTAGAGGTTATAGGTGATGGATAATTTTATATTCTAGCCACAGTTAAAAGTAGCAGTCTTACAAAGCAGAATTAGGTCTATTCTCAATTTAGTTGAAAGCAATGTGTAAGAACCTAGATGGCTTTTGAAACTCGGATAGCTCAGCCCAACCCTCATGGGCTCTGACTCAGCAGATCGGCATTTCTGCCAGGTTCTCAGGTGGGGATGCTGCTGCTCCAGGCATAGCCCTCTGGGCTAATTTGATGAAGTGAATAGTGTAGTGAATGTGTCCTGTTTGAATTACATCCTACATATTTTTTTAAAAAGTAAATTATAAGATTTTTAGTAGGTTTTGTTGAAGGAACACTAATGTATACAGACACGTATTAGGATGTATGTCAAGTGTGGGTGTGTGTATGCACACCTAATTTTTTTTTTCTTTTTGATGAAATTAACTCTAGAACAGAATCTTGCTGGATTTTTTCCTGCAAAGTGCTGAGTTGATACGGTCACATTTTCCTGACTGAGAATGTAAGCCACTTGCTCAACTACATTCTCCAATTGTTCTAGAGGAATTTAACTATGAAACAATTATTGAACTTCCATTTTGGACCATGTATAAAGCAGATGTGAAGATGAGAGGATGGGATAAAATTCTTGCCCCCACTGAACATGTTAGAAAAAATGATAGTGAAATCAAATACAAAATACAAGCATAGATCATATTTACCACTACAGAAGAAAAAAAAACAAGTAGATACAATGGAGACTGTTAAGCAGGAGCTTTTTTCAATAATCAAGAAGGTAACATCTGAACAAAACTTGAATAGGGTGAAAAGGAAAGCTGTGTCAGGTGTGGAGAGGTGGTGGTCAAACAGAAAAAAACTAGCACTGACTCCTAGAGTTGAGAATTGGTTTGGTATATCCAACAAACATACATTTCTGACTGAATGACCACTATAACTTCTTGCATTATATTCTCAGATGAGCATACAAGAATATGAACTTATCAATCAAGACAAAGAAGATGAAAACTGCCTGCGTAAATATCGGAGACAATGCATGCAAGACATGCATCAGAAGCTGAGTTTTGGGCCTAGATATGGGTATGTGTATGAGCTAGAAACTGGGGAGCAATTTCTAGAAACAATTGAAAAGGAGCAGAAGATCACAACAATCGTTGTTCACATTTATGAAGATGGCATTAAGGGCTGTGATGCTTTAAACAGTAGTTTAACATGCCTTGCAGCAGACTACCCTATGGTCAAATTTTGTAAAATAAAAGCTTCCAATACAGGTGCTGGAGATCGCTTTTCCTTAGATGTACTCCCCACACTGCTTGTCTACAAAGGCGGGGAACTCATGAGCAATTTTATTAGTGTTGCTGAACAGTTCACTGAAGAGTTTTTTGCTGGAGATGTAGAGTCTTTCCTAAATGAATATGGATTATTACCAGAGAGAGAAATGCATGTCCTTGAGGATACCAACATGGAAGAAGACACTGAATAAAGAGTCACTAGATTAATATCTTATATTTATCCTTTACACATTGAACAGTAATTTTGGTAGTGTCCATATTCCTTTAGAGAACATTAAATATGGACATTTCTGTAATTTGGAAAAAGAGATAGACAATAAATTTATGTTATTAACATTTTTCATGTTAGTTTCTCAAATCATAGAATGTTTTACTACAAAACAATTGTTTTAGCAATATTATTAGTAAACAAAAGGATGTGGATAATAATTGTATGTTGCTTTTCAAAATCCCTTTCAAGTTATGTTAGCTTTTTTACTTCTCTTTTCCCCAGGGTTATTTTATTTGTCCTTATTAGCTGTAATTTGGCTTCTGAAATAAGAATAAAATATTATGAGGAAATAAGTTTTCTATATGAAGTCTATTGTTATTAAAATATTACATCATCAAGCTTATAAAAGGTTTACAAGGTCCAAAATACAAAATAATTTTCATTCAATAAATATCTTGTATTCCAATCAGATCAATAAAAAGAAATTTAGAAAGACTGTGCTACATTTAAATTATAAAAAAGTTGAATGTATTAAAAAGGCAGGATAGAAGCAAATTCTTATATCTGGATAAAAGAATAATATTTAGCAGCAGTAATAACTCCAGTTGTAATTTATTGATTTACCATTGTGAGCCAGTATTTTTTTTTTTTATATAGGGTCTTGCTTTGTAGTTCAGGCTGGCCTAAGCCACTATGTAGCACAGGCAAGCCTCGAACTCAGCAATCCTCCTGCCTCTGCCTCTGCCTCCCCAGGGCTGGGATTATAGGCATAGGCCACCATGCCTGGCACTGTCATATGTGGCACTGATTGCTGGTGGGCATGAATCACCACACCAGGTATTGTTGTATGTGGTTACCAGGATCAAAGCAGGGACCTTGTGCTTGCTAGGCAGGCACCAGAACCTGAGCTAAATCTCCAGCCCAAGCCAGTATTTTATACATAGCACTCTAATTAATAACCATAAATCTGCATATAGATAATATTATTATTTTTAAAACAGTGAAACAAATGAAGTTTAAATTCTATTTTCCTTTGAAAACATATGGAACCTGTCCTCTTAGACAAACACATGGAAGTACAAAGTAAAGTATAATTTTCAAATGTTTTGAAATGCACATACTGTCTAAAGAATAAGAAAAAAGAAATTTCTAGTAGTCTGAGTTAGTGCAGAAAAATATTGGTGCATGAGAGCTGAAGCGGTATAGGCCACAATGGAAGAACATGATGCTTGACAAATGCCCAGAAATGGGACCCCATGAGATGTGTGTTCAAAACAGGTTGGGGCCAGGGATCTACGGCAGCAGTGCGACCACCTGCCTTGCAAGTGCAGGTCACAGGTTCCATCCCCTGTACCAGAAAAAAAAAAATGCAGGTTGGCACATTTCTCCCTGACAGCCAAATGGTAAAATTAGACATATGTCACAAGTTTTAGTCTCCACTCCTTTAAATGACTATAGCCTTTCTTCCTTCTGAAGCCTTTTATACCCCTTTCTCCCTCTCCAAACATTTCATCTTGCTCATACTTCATTGAAAAAAAAAACCAAACAAACAGAAGTTACCAGGTGAGACCTACCTCATCTTAATCCCAGAACTAAACTCTGCATGTAATTAATGCTTGTACTGCTGTTAGGGTGGAGGAAGTGTCTCTGCAGCTGTCTAGTCCATCTATGCAGGCTGGGCCATGGACTCTATCCTTTCACCCAGGTGGTAATTTTCTGTGATTATTCTCTTGCTCCTGGTAACAGTTATTTCTCTCTTTATGAACTATTATTCATGTTATCAGTTTTTAACTGCTCACCATTTAAAATGTCCTAATTTACAATGTAAACTTTCCAGCTACCATTCAGTTTTCTGATTTCCCCTACAATAATGCATGTCAGAAGATATCTAAAATCACCATATTTACCCCTCATCTACTATTTTTTAGCCCACTCTAATTAAGACTTTTGTCCCTATTTTGTCCCTAGCACTTTAATTACAGCTGTGGTATTGTCAAACTAAATGGCTATTCTTTTTTTTTTTTTTTAAAGACAAGGTCTCACTATGCCTTTCAGGCTGGCGTTATGATAATCTTGCCTCAGCCTACCAGGGGCAGGGATAAGGTATACATGATCATGCCACACCACACACACAGCTCATAATGGCTAATTCTTATTTCTTATTTTATTCTGTCATCTATGAGCATGTGTCAGAGCTCACCACCTCCCTCCCTCATGAGTCTCTTCTGGCTTTGACCACAAAAAGCCCGTTTGCCTCCTATGCTAATGACTATTCCTTCAAAGTCTTTCACTGGCTTCTTCCAATACTCACTATAAAAAAACCCTTTCCAGCCCTTTGTCTATACTATCCCTTAAACTCAGTCCATTCTTAAATTAAGCTTCATATTCTTCCTGGGCTTGAGAATCCTGTATTTCAACTGAAAGAATGGAGGAAAGGATGAAAGAAAGAATGAGAAAGAAAAAGAAGGTCTAGCTGCTTGTACAATATCTTAATAATATGGGAAGGGGTAAAATGAACCTTTTTTGACTCTAAGTAACAAGGACCAGTCACTCACATATCATCACTGCTTTTATACATGTATCTAAAATACAAAATCTTTATTTTCATTTATAAGTTTGGAACTGTGTTTTAAGTACTATATGCCCTATTTCTAAATCAGTGAATAACTATCACACGGAGAAAAAAGTGCTAGGAAGAAGGTACTCAGGATTATCACGTAAGGAACTTTTTAAAATAGTTCAACATATTTTCTATGATCAAGCCAAGGCTAGCAAATGTATTAATCCTAGTTCTTTATCAAGGAATCACTGGACTTAAAACCTACAGCAAAAATATAGTATCATTGCACAAGATATTTATAAGTCAAAAATCTCCTTAGTATAACAGTTCTTTGGATTGACACAAATCACATGGACCAGAAGTACTTAAAGGACGGTGGCAAGCCTGTGAGTAAAGATGGTCAAATATCTCAAAAGAGAACAATATTAACAAAATAAAATATAAACTCTTTTCAATCATCAGTCTGTGTTAATTACAATGCAATCCAGTGTTGCAGGCTAATGGCAGAAAAGAAAGGCTCCACAGTGAAAGCAAAACTCCCCTCTACGTAAAAAATAAAAAGGATAAAAATGAAGGTGTTGAAAGATTCCTGTTAAAAGAAAGCTTTAGTCCTGAAAGAAGTGACCAATCACACTTTAATTAAGAATAGGGAGCGAGCAAGCTTAAGCAAGACCGAGCCCAGGAATGTATTTAACCCAAAATTGCCGAAACAAAAGTAACTAGGCGGCACCTGCATTGACAGTGAGTGATGACAGCAACTGTTGTCGACTAAGCACTTGGTGACTAAGGGTTGCCACAGCCGAGCTCTGCTACAAATGTCATCGGGAAGAGTTGCACGGAAGGCAGGATTCAACGGGAAGATTTACTGTCGCAGAAATCCTGGATTACAAAATCTTCTCTGTAAACACTTCATCTGTTCTTATTTATTTATTTATTTATTTATTTATTTATTTATTTATTTATTTATTTTGGAGACAGGGTCTCGCTTTGTAATTCAGTCTGGCCCTGAGCTCACTGTGTAGCCCAGGCAAGCCTCGAACTCAGCAATCCTACTGTCTCTGCCTCCCGAGTGCTGGGTTTACAGACATGAGCCACCATGCCTGGCACTGTGGTATGTGGTATTGAATGCTGGTGGGCGTGAGTCTCCACACCCAGCATTGTATGTGGTTACCAGGACTGAACTCAGGACCTTGCACTTGCGAGGCAGGCGACAGAAGCACTGAGCTAAATCTCCAGCCCCTTTATCTGTTCTTTTATCTGGTAGAAGAGATCATTTTTTGTCTCAGCAAAAGAATTAAGTTTTAAATGTAAATGCTTAAAATGTCATAGCATGTCTCACAACAGACTACTCAAATAACAACTTGAAAGAAAAGCCAAAAGCTTCCCTTGAAAGGCAGTAGGAACATTGGTAAGGAACAGCAAAAGTGTCTTGTTAAATTGAGAAGCTCATCCACTCATTTGTTCTTAAAATCTTTATTGATAACCTGCAAAGTGCCATGTAGTGTTCTCTCATCAGAAAGTTCAAGATAAACAAAACAACATCTTTAGAAGCCACAGACGATCATGGCACCTACATGTTTTCCTGCGCTTGTCTGATGTGGTGCTGATGAGTTACCTTGAGCATCAAGGCCAGACTTTCTGGATTGGAATTCACTCTCTCGTTGCCTGATCTTAGGAGAATTTATTCACTTCCCTGCACCTGATTCTTGTTTGTTTTTGTTTTTTTATTTTTTGTCTGTGAAAGGAGGCTACGAAGAACACCCTCTTACTGGGTTGGTGTGAAGGAAAAAAAATGAGTAAATCATGTATCTTTTTAGAACAGTGCCTGACTATTATTCCAAGGCTAGTATTTATTTATTTACTTACTCACTGTACTGGGATCAACCCCAGGGCCTTCACTGCCCTACATCTCTACAGCCTTTTTTAAAACATGCTCTTACTAGGTTTCTCAACTCATAACTCAGACTGGTGACACTCCTGGAGTTACAAGCATGTGCCATGGTGACCGACTAATGCCAATTACTACAGTGAACCCTTCAGAACTGTCAGTGATACTAGCCTCTGCAGCACGCAGGCCTTAGGTTTACTACCACTGCCACACATCACTTATATTCCTCTAGATAAGAAACTTACTGGACTTTTTATTGGACTTTTTATAGACAATATGCCAACTGAAAGAGAAATAGCTTTCCAAACTGCCAGGGTGAAGAAAGAGAGATGGGGCAAACGGAAGACATCCAACGCATTCACCTACCTGCCTTATGAATGCTGATGCTCACTCTCAAATTGAAAATCTTTCCTAAATTAGTTTTCACAATATCACTCTTCAGGTCCTTCTTTGTTTCTGTGACTGTCCTCTTGTCTCAGTTTTATTTTCTGCCTTTTCTTGGCACGGTCCTGGTATAACAGTATTTCCTTGGATTAGTCATTCCCATTTTCCTTTTTGGATTCTGTTATTCTCTCTCATGGCTCCAGGTACTACCTAGGCCTCTTAAACTATTATGGACATCCCTGGTCAGACAGTTCCTCACTGTCAGGATTTATCTTGTGTGCTGTAGGTCGTCTAGCCCACTGAGTGTTGTGGTGGCCTCTTTCCGCTAGATCCCGGTAGCACCCCTCCCCCAGCTGTGACAACTGAAACTATCTTCAGATACTGCCAAGTATCATCTGGAAAGCAAAAATCACTCCCAGTCAAGAATTACTTACCTCTCTATAAAATGTCTGTCTTCTGTCTCCTGTCCTACAAGCCCATGAAAAGTGAATTGTCATCATCTGTCACTTGAGCCATAGCCATAGTTTCCTAACTGGGAAACACAGCCGTCTTCCATTGACCCTGGACAGACCCATAAGGAACTGTGAGTAGGAATTCTCAAGGCTGTTAGCCATGCAGCTGAAAAATTTTCTTGGTATACCTGTGAGACAAATGAAAAGAAGTAAAACTGTAAGAACTTATATTTCCACTCTGAAATATTTGGGGATAAACTCATCCTTCTTGATGACCTAAACTAAACTAAAGGAATTAAAGGAACTATGTACAGAAATATACTTCAAAGTACTACAAAAAGCTTTTCTTTCAAAAGAATGTAAACTCAAAGTAATACTTTATTAGGCAGTTTTTAAAGATTTGAGCCTTAGTTGAAAGTTTTAAACCTGAACAGAGTATAAGACCCAAAATGGTACTGACATAAATTTAAAGATATGCAGATTTATAATAAAAATTATTTTAATAAAAATTATTTTTATAGCAAGTGGGCTTGAAAAAATTAATGTCAAATTTTATATATTTATATACAAAAATTGTGAAGGTATGTAAGCACAATAATCATTTAAACTTTATTCTTCAATATAGGTGCTATTACACTAACCCTTGTATCTTTAATAAGAAAATGAAACATTTCATGAACAAGTTAAAGATTAAATTCCTGAAACATCTACAATAGTCAAAAACTATGTACATTCATTACTACTAAAAAATGTATGTGAGGACACTATGCTGTGCAATAGTGTCTTTGGAGGCTCCGTACCTAATATTTTTATAGTGTGTTGTAATATATGGGAGGTTCTGAACTTACAATGAGGTTAATTCCCCATAAACTCACCATAAACTGAAAATATCACAAGCTGGAATACATCTAACCAACCCAATACCACACCTTAGCAACACAATATTACTGTAGAGAATTTCTTGTTTACCCTCATGATCAAGCAGCTGAGCCTTGCAGCTGGCATCACAAAAGAGAATCATATGCAAGAAAAGATCAAAATTCAGAATTTGAAGAACGGTTTCTAATGAATGCATATGGCTTTTTCACCATTATAAATTTCAAATAAAACAGTGAGTCAAACTATCATTAAGTCAGAGACTGTGTATAATCACTTTATGCTTGCATTTGAGAAATTATGAGAATTCTATTGCCCCAGGTATGGGCAGATATCATTAATAGTGCTCTGTTCAAGGGTGAAGAAACTGAAGTGTTTGTGGTAGATTGACGTCCAAGTTTATATAGCTAGCAAGATACAGAGCTTGAACTTAACTTTTGAGCTTACTAATCCTAACTCCCATACTTTTCAAATTATACTTCTTACCTAGCAATCACTAACACAAAGAATGGATTAGCAAGCAAATTCAGCACTATGTCATATCTTAAAATATTTTAGGCCTAGTATCCATTCTATAGAAAGAAAAAACAGAAAATAAAATGTACTATTTGGAATCCAGAAATATTCCACAACTACAACTAAAACAGTGGGTTTTCCAAATGGAGGTTACTATTATTAGTTCCAAAATGAAAATTTAAAGTATAAATAATGTGAAACATAGTAATAGTAGCATAAATAAATGCTCTAAATTTCCTAGTAAAAAGGCACACTTTGCTTAGTTATACTTTTTTAAAAACTCAGATACTTGGTACTCAAAAAAGAGATACACTTAAAGCATAAGTATACAAAAAATAGAAAATGATGGATACAAAAAATAGAAAAATAGAAACTATATCATGCAGATAAAATTTTTAAAAGCAAATATTAATAATAAATTTAAAGAAAAATTAAAAATATGGAAACAGTCATTCAATAATGATAAAAATATACATTTCACTGGAAAGATCTAATAATTTTAAACTTAAATATACCTAATGAAATACCATAAAAATACTACACTTGATCTTAGCCAAAAGGCCGAGAAGCGATAAAATATCATAAAAATATACACAGCAAAAATTGAAAGATACAAGGAAAATATGACAATTCGCTATCAGAGATTTGATTATAATTCATTCAATCTGGGTCAAACAGCAAAAACTATTAACTACATAATTAACAAGCTATATCTAAGAAACACTGCAACCAATAATTAATGATGAACCACTTTTTTCCAACACATGAAGAACATTTTCAAAGGTTAACAGTAAATAAGTACAACATAAGGTAATATTTTAGGGTTACAGTGCAATTGACTAGAAATTAATAAGAAATTTATTTGTTATTAACAAATATTGTTATTTAAATACATCTAAATTCTCTTGTCAAGAAATAAATTATACTGGGTGTCTAAAATTCTTAAAACTGAAGTCTAATTCTATCATATCAAACTTTTATATCAAAACTTCAGGAATAGAACAAAAAGGGAAGTTTTAAAAAAGGACAGTAAACAATCTGAGTATTCAACTCAACAAATTAAGAAAACAAAGTAATGGGGTGGAGCTCAGTGGTAGAGTGCAGGCCTTGAATGGACAGGACCCTGGGTTCCATCACCAGTACCAAACACACACACACACACGTACACACACACACTCGCTCACTAAGAGGTGGAAGGAGGAGAAGGAGAAAAAGAAAGGAGGAAAGAGGAGGAGAAGGTGGAAAAAAGTACAAAAATGAAGAAATAAGATCAGAAATCAATAAAATATAAATATTAAAGGTAAAATCCAAAAGCTGATTCTTTGGACCAATAGAATAGAGAAATACCACTGGACTAAAAATGTAGGATGGAGTGGGAGGGAAAAAAGCATACATAACATTAGGAAAAAAATTTTTTTTTTTTTTGCTTTTTGGAGACAGGGTCTTGCTTTGTAGTTCAGGCTGGCCCTGAGCTCACTATGGTGCCCAGGCAAGCCGCCGCGAACTCAGCAATCCTCCCTTCTCTGCCTCCCGAAGGAAAAATTTTTTTAAAAAGAATATAGAGATGAAGTAAAAAAGAAAATATTGTGAACAACTTAATGCAAAAACATTTGAAAATAAAAAATTTATCAGAACTAAGATAAGAAAAATGAAAAGCCTGAATATTCCTGTAGCTATTATAGGAGCCAGAAGAGTAATTACAAAATATTGCCTCCCCCCAAAACACAACATATAGATTTACAAGTTAATTCTGTTCACCTGACAAAAGATAAATTTATACAGTCTTCCTCAGAGAACAGGAACAGAGACAATAATTCTCAACTCATTTTTATTAAGCTAGTGCAATGTTGATACCAGAGTGGGATGAGGACAATAAGAAAAAGGAAAACCGCAAATTAATGCTTGTCATTACTATGGATGCAAAACAGAATACACCTGAATATGTACGTGGAAGACAAAATATCACCAAATTGTATTGGTCCCTGGAATACAGGGGTAGATTCATGAAAATCATAGCTATCGGCTATGTTGCTACTCTAACATTAATGTGTTCATTTTGTCATCACGATCTAGGCTCCTTCCCATAGCTAGACTATGTAGTGCAGCTACCAAAGCCTGTTACAAGTGCAGTCCTCACCCAGGACAAGTGAGCCAAGCACCTCTGACCACCGGGCCCCAAATTCAGCCTCCTGAAAACACGGCTTGGTCTGCTGTAATTATTAACCTTGTATTCATCACAGTATCCAAAAGTAAACTTTCCTTGCCAACGGTTCTCACAACCTTTCTGCCCACTCCTAACCTGTCCTATTAAATTTAGCAAATTACTTTCTTGAAGTTCAGTTTCTAAGTTGTCAAAAGGGTATGAAAAATTAAGACCCTTTGCAAACTGTAAAGCACTATTTAAAGAAAGAGGGGATTAACATACATATTTGTGTTTATAACCTGAAGAGCAAAGTAATTAACTGACTCTCCAAGGTTTATTTCTTTGGCAGATCTAAGGGTGCCACTGAATTTTCCATAATTATTATTTATTATTTAAACAGCAAATATTTTGCATAGGGCTAATTTGAAAGCATAAAAGATCTATTTAAAAATCTATGTTGAATTATTTTTGTTTAGACGGAGATGTTACATAACAATATCTCACATTTACTCTATCATTCTTGCCACTCTCTGAAGTAGTTCTGGAAGTTCTCTTTTATGAATGGCTTTACAAGGTGTAAATAATAAAAATACAGTGAATGCTGATGCTGTGTGCTACCCAATAAAAAAGCAGACTTATAAAAATGTCATGTGTCTTCAGCCACCTTGTTAACTGCATTTAACATTATGTAGATTTAGCAATGACTTCTCCAAAGTTGAAATCATCATGAAAGATAAATATTTTTTACAGATTCAAGACACAAAATGCAATTATGACAGCTCAACTATAAAGATGTAAAAAAGACTTTCATAACTGCTTATGAAAGTGGCAAGAGGGCAGGTGGGAAAAATGAGAATCAAGATATATCATGTAAGGTGCAAATTCTAAATGATGAATGTGATCATAATGTACCAATAAATAAAATGTACTAATAAACTCGATAATGGAGAAAAAAAGAAAGTGGCTAGAATGATAAATGTATACAAGGTGACAAGAAGGATTTTTGTGAGAGGGAGTACTGGTAATGTATCTTCTTCAGTAATAAATTTTTAAAATATATTTTATTCAGTTTATTGGTACATTTTAGATACATATCACACTCACATTCAACACTGAGGGATTGTATCTGTACATGATATACCTTGATTCTCATTTTTTCCAATTTCCCTGACCTCCTTACAACTTCCCAACCCCTACACACATCAGCTTTGTTTCCATTTTTTTTTGTTTTTACCATCAAATACTTTCTTTCCCTTCTTTACTTTCCCCTTCTTCCTTTCCCTTTCACTTAGGACATTTTTTATTTACCCATACCTATCATACATTCTGGACTTCATTTACACCTTCATAATTTTAAAAATTTAAATATTCACTGTATTTTCTGATCACACTTTTCATTAGAGGAGATTAATCCAAACTCTATTACAAACTCATAATCTTGTTCATATATTTTCTAAATATATATTAGGTAAAACACAATAAGTGTCTAAGTAGTTGTTCTTGATGTATCACTGTAACCTGATAAATATGTGGGAACTATCAACTCTGTCAGTGAAGATTAAATACAGTCAGTATTTATAAAATTTACATCTTCATCAAAAAGAAACGAATTTGCTTTTAGGTTTTGATTTAGTGGTTATAAGAGACAAAAAATTAAAGTGGAGTTAGAAGTGACTGGCAAAGAGCCAGGCATGATGGTGCATGCCTGTAGTCCTATTACTGGAGAAGCTGAGGCAGAAGGACCATCAAGTCCAGCAAGGGGTGAGCTCAAGGCCAACATGACACTGCCACAAAAAAAAAAAAACAGTAACTGGCTTGTCTCTGCTTTTTTATTTTGAAAGTGTTTTCACGTTCATTATCTCAGTGAATTTTTGCAACACTGATGTAAATGGAGCAAAATTTGTTGCATAAGATCAAAATTCTATGGCTACAATGCCATATACAAAGCTCTGTACACAAATCTTTAATTAAAAGACTTGACATTCTAGGAAAAGAACATTAAATTATTCCTAATTGTTAGGATCTCTTTTTTACAGAACTGCAAAGAGGAACTTGTTAGTAATGAAGATACATTCATCAGTTTTTAGATTCTATTTTAGTCAAATCTAATTTAGTTATCATTATACCAGACATCTAAATTCAGGATTAAGGTTCTGATTATCAATAAACCTGATTGTTAGACTGTAATAACTTTGTCTAAATAAAAGTAATTCAGTATAATTGTAAATAGTTTATTTTCTATGCTTTCAGATTAGCCAGAGGATACGTGATAACATTCCTCCAAAGACAGCTATCACCAATCCCACTTTTCTTCCTCTCTCCCTCCCTTCCCTTTTCTGTGTGCACATATATAAGGATGTATTTATGACATATGTATATATTTTTGCAGAACTAAGAATTGAACTCAGAGCCTTTGCACTGAGTTACACCCCAAACCTTTCTACAGCAGAATCTTAAGTCACTAAACTGCCCAGTCTGGGGTAGAATATGTGATCCTGTCTCAACCTCCCACAGTATTAGGTCACCATGCCTGGCTCTTCCTTTTTATGTATGCATTTTCCTGAATCAAAAGGAAAGGTTTTTCTGTTTTATTCTTCTTTAATCAAGGCTGCTCCCCTATAAATTAGTTTGGCCAATATGAGGCAGTGTAAATCATATTCTGATACTTTCAAGCCATGGTTTCAAGACCAGGTTTCTATTTTCCTTACTTTGGAATGCTCATGTTTAAGATGCTACTTCTTGGATACCAGCCATTATGATAGGAAGAAGCCCAGCAATCATGGTGGAAGAACTCCAAGGGACCTGGAGATACTACATAGGAACACAATTTATCTTTTGTTTTTGTCAATAGCCATTTGGATGGTTACAAACAGGGCTGTCATAAACATTGTTGTACACGTATTTCTGGGATGTACATATGCGAGAATTTCTTAAGATACAAATAGAAGTAGAATGGCTAGGGTATTTGAGGACCTAACTCTAAGTTAATGCCAAAGTGCTTTCTGTGCAGTATACCTGCCATGTGACAGATGTCTTCTTGAGGCACACCATCTTCATTAGTACTATATTTCTTCATTTCAACTTATTCAATCACTAGGTCTTACTCTAACATTTACAAGATTATTTTTCTCATGTGTCTGGTCATATCCTTTTAAAATGCCTGGTTTGTCTTCTGCTCAGTTTTTCTAAGGATGATTATCAATGGAAGAAGGGATAACAGGTTTGTCATGCTCCTGATATTTAATGCATACAAACTAGTAATGATGCATTATCTTTTTGAATGTCTAAAACCTGAATAGTGCTTCTGATTGTTTTGGGTTAAGAAGCACTATTAATTTGTTGTTTTTACATAAAGTGTCTGATTTTAATTATGTTAGCCTCATATAATAAGCTAGCATATACTGTTACCTGGGCTTTGAAAGTTTATATACAATTTTGGAGCAGAATAGTTTTTGAAAAAGGGGTAAGATTACTATAAGCCTTGGCTACATATTCTCAAAAATGTTAATACTGCTTAAAATTATTAAATGTCCATCTAGCCCTTTTACTTCTTCTTGATCCAATTTAAGCAAAATGTTTTGTAAAACTTTTGTCTAAAATTAAAATACATTAGCATTAAAGTCCTTCTGGTCATCTCTGCTATATCTAGGGGTTAAACCCCTTTTTCAGTATTTATGATGTCCATATGTACCCATTTTCATATTAAATTATGCCAGTTTTATGGTTTTGTCACTTAAACTTGTGATCCTTTTTTTTTTATTCTTTCTTACATTTCCTTGCCTCTACATTCCTTTTATTCTGTTGTTTTTCTAATGTGAATTACACATTTAATCTTTCTTCCTTAATTTAAGCATTTAAAGGGAGAGCATTAGAGAAGAAGGTGATCGGGGATGGGGAAGGAAAGGGAAGAGAGAAATGATCAAAGTATGTTTCATGCATGTACTACAAATGTGCCAAGATGAAACCCACTCTCCTGTGTAACTAAAATATACCAAAGAAAGTCCTCTTCTTCAAACTATTATTTCTGCTATATTACTGAATTTTAAAGCAAATAAATTGTAACTGGGCTTTAAGTAGTTAGGAGTTATTTTTACATGTACAAAGGTGTTTTAGATTTTTTACAAGTTACGGTTTAAAAATTTAAGCTTTTTTACCGACTTTTACTTCCTTCTTATTATCTGTTCAGTACCAATTATCTGAAATTTGTTACTTTCTTCATGCCTAATAGTCAAGATTAACTACTTGTAGTATACAGTAATTTTAAAATTTTCTATAATTGTTGAATACAATATTCTAAATATGTACACTGATTCAGTACTGCTGATTATAGAAATACCTTCACTTTTTTTATTTATTAGAGAGCTGCTGAAATATCTCTCTAAAGCGTACTACAACTTAGGTTTCATAACCCATTGACCTGAATTTTTCCTGAGTATAAAATTAAGATATGTAAAAATCTAGCTATGACCTATAAATAATGTCACAGAGGCATATGTTCATTAGTATGGTGTCTGTCATATTTTACTTCTTTTGCCTCCACATTAGTCCACTTATATGAACTGCTATATTGTTTTTATTAAACAAATGTTTTCTATTTGAAATTGCCTATATAAAGAAAATACTTGCAACATAAAAAAAACCCTATGGTTCATACATTCTGAGGTTATTACACAAAATTAAAATTTTTATCTTTAAAAACATTATCCAAGTCTAGTTTTAACATCACCCCAGCTGCATATTTTCTATTAGTATTTGCTGAAAATAAGCATTTTTCTTTCATCTTTTAAACTTCCTCCTGCTTTATATTTTAGGTGTTTTTCTTTCATACATTCTATAGTTAGTATGTTTTAAAAATCTGATAGCTTGGGCTGGAGATTTAGCTCAGTGGTTCCGGCGCCTGCCTCACAAGTGCAAGGTCCTGAGTTCAATCACCGTTGACCACATACAGTGCTGGGCATGGTGACTCACGCCCACCAGCAATCAATACCACATACCACAGTGCTGGGTGTGGTGGCTCACGCCTGTCATCCCAGCACTCGGGAGGCAGAGGCAGGAGGATTGCTGAGTTTGAGGCTTGCCTGGGCTACATAGTGAGCTCAGGGCCAGCCTGAACTACAAAGCAAGACCCTGTCTCAAAAGAAAAAAAAATTCTGACAATTAAATCGAGGTAATTTAACTATTAGTGAGAAGGATAGAAATTAGGGCCCTGCATATGCAAGATAAGCATACTACTACTAAGCTATATTCCCAGCCATATTGTTACTTTCTAATTTTGTCTACCCCCTCTCATTTGTTTGCACTGAATTATTCCCTTCCTATTTATGACAGTTAACTGTGGCTCCAACTTGAAAACTTCCAGCTGATTGGCTTATCCTTGCTCTGAAGAGGGAAGAGCAACACTGGGTGTGAGGCCATCAAGTAATAGGCTTAGGATGGAATGAAAAGGGAAAGGAGGAACTCTCCCTTCTGTTTCTTAGAGGAACTCCAGTCTTCACCATCGCCTTTGTATTAATGTTTCTAGCCTTGCAGTGCATGCTTCAGCCTTTCAGCACATACTCTTTGGCTTCCTGATGCGGGCTTGCACAGGACTCTGCAGTGAGCTCCAGGCCTTTCAGTTTTGACTGGATCCTTCAGCTCTTCATCAAAGAGACAGCTTTTGGTATTCTTCCACTCACAATTTTGCAGGTGGCACTGGAAATTCATAATGTATCTGACATTAAATCTGTTCCTTGCTGATACACCGTATCAACTTGACAACTGGCACATTTCTTTAAGCCATACTTAGTCTTGAGATACAGTCACAAGTTGGTAAATAGGCCTGACATGGTACAACCATCCTGCAAACAAAAGCATGCCAATTCCCTCTCCAGAATACAGGGCAAGTTTTTCTTTCAGTGATGCTTATAACATTTCCTAACTTAAATATTATAATGTAAGTTTAACAATACTCAAGAACCAATATTAGGTATATCAGCATTATATTACAAAGGAAACATTAACAAAAGAGGAGAAAATAATTGTAGTTAGAATCCCCACTTCTGTAGCTGATCACTGGGCCTTGCTAGCAAGTGAGGTTCCCTAGCTATATGTTCCAGAAGCCTTTGCAACTGGTTTGTGGGAGGAGTTCAGAAAGGCTGGAGAAGCCCTAGAATGCTTTGAACCAAACCTGATGGAGATTCTGGGCAGTGCTCAGAACACCAGGATGCCAGGAAGAATGAAGCTCAAGGCTCAGTAGGTTTCAGTTTGGAAAGTCTCTACTGGCTGTTGGACTCTTTAAGCAATGTGTGTTGTGCTCTAGCGGAAGACTTAACTACATTTTGCTCATGTCCAGGGACTCTGTGGGAGACAGATTAAGGGCAGCAGATTTATGTGGCAGAAGAAATTTCAAGAAGTCTAATGTTGAGGTGATGGCATGAATAGTAGGAGTTTTTAGTTAGCTCTACTTTGCAAATAAAGAACAGAATGAGTTAGTTTTGAGATTGGCTAGTAAGAAAGCTCTGGTTAAGTTTGGGCCTGAAAAGATAAAGCAGAGGAGAACTTGATTATTGAAAAGATCAGCTGAGTACTTTGGAACAGGACAATAAAAAAAGGTAGCCAGAGCACATGATAAGAACCAGCAGGTCTCCACTCTTTGCAGGATCATAACTGCAAAGATGACTTTGCTCTGAGAGGAATCAGCACCAGGGAACCCTGCTCCGGAATGGCAGCAGCCTAGAGTGGGAACTCAGTTCAGCACATTTAACCATTCAGGAACTGAGGCCTCTGCAACCAGCAGCAAGATGCAGAAAGGGCTCAGCTACAGCTCTAGCTGGCAGACCTTGCCATAACTCATGTGGCACTAGTTTTAGGTGGAAGGAGAATATAAGAATATAAGGCAGTGGAGACCCCAGAAAGCTGGAGAAGCTAGGAGTATGGATCATCCAAGAAAAGCTTGCAAGGGAGCAAAGCCAGCCCAAGAGAGAAGCACAAGCACTGGCAATGCTATAGGTGCAGGGCCACCCAAGGTTACTTGTCACAAATGGCCCCAGATGCTGGACATGGAACTATCAGATTCAGTGTTTGCTCATTGTATTTTAACGGGGCTTTGCCCCACTGCTTTCTCTTATTTCTGCCCTTGGAATGGGAATGTATATCTTACACCATCATGTTAGAAGTGTTGCACTTTCCTTACATTTTTACAAGGGCTCAAAGTTAAGAGTTTGCCTTAAATCTCAGAGAAAAGTTTGGACTTGGACTTTTCAGCAATGCTGAAACTATTAGGACTTTGGCAACTTTGTTCAGTGAAAAACTAAATGCATTTGCATAAGGGGATGTGTGTGAGTCTTTTGGTTTATATTTAGATGTCCGGGGTCATGAGTGTATGGTAGTTACCACGAGATTAGGCCACTGATGTGGGTCTAAGGTTGGAAGCTGAAGCCTGGTGGAAAGAAATGGGTCACTGTGGGTGTGGCCTGGAGATGGTAAGTTTAAATCTCTCCTCCTCTCAATTGCTGCTGTTTTCTCACTTCTTGCTGCCAGGCCATCCCACCTCGGTGCTAACCAACTCTGGACTGAAACCTCTACAAACTGATGTAAAACAGACCTTTCCTTCTTTAACTTATGGGTGTTGGGTATTGTGTCCCAGAAAGGAGAAAGTGACATTATATTTTATGCTTATTTTTCTTTGGGATGATTCATCTCTTATCTATTCATTTGAATAGATACATATAAATGATCATTTTTTAAGGTTTAACAGTACCTAACCAGTTTTCTGAATAATGAAAGCTACTCAGAACACTTTAATTCCAAGTACCCTTCTCCCACCTTATAAGCTGCTATGTTGTTTTTCCATTATAATGTTACTTGATAATTACACATTAATGTTGCGTAACAATATTTATTTAGTTTCATATTTGTTTACAATTTCTTATAAGTACCTTTTTCTTTGCAATAATTTTATATAAATAATACTTCAAGTGTATTTATATCTTGGATTTTGTTTTCTCACTTCAGATCATTCGGAGCAATTTTCTTTCTTGCAGATCAAACTTTTGCAGCTTTTTAAATAAAGATATGTTGATGAACAGTTTTGTTTTGTGCAAATTCTAAACTGACAGTTCTCAGAATTCTGATAAGACTATTCTCCCATCTTCTGGAGACTTTACTGCTGTTAAGAAACTTATTAAGGGCCGGAGATTTAGCTCAGTGGTTCCAGAGCCTGCCTCGAAAGCGTAAGGTCCTGAGTTCGATCCTGGTAACCACATACAATGCTGGGCGTGGTGACTCACACCCACCAGCAATCAATACCACATACCACAGTGCCAGGCGTGGTGGCTCACGCCTGTAATCCCAGCACTCGGGAGGCAGAGACAGGAGGATTGCTGAGTTTGCGGCAGCTTGCCTGGGCTACATAGTGAGCTCAGGGCCAGCCTGAACTACAAAACGAGACCCTGTCTCAAAAAGAAAAAAAAAAAAAAAGAAACTTATTAAACCTGCTATATGATTTTGTGTTCATAGAGGATCTTTTTGCCTCCTTTCAATGCAATTAAAATCTTACTTGGTATCTTGCCATTCACATATGTGAACTAGTCACAGATCTTTAAATATGTTTTGGATATGATATGCTTCTGAAGTCCTGTTTCTGCAACAAATGTAGAAAATTCTGTTGTCTCTTCAGATACTATCTCTGCTCAGTTTTCTATTCTTTCTTCCTTTTAACCCCAGTCCTTACAGTTCTTCTTGCCTTATCTGACTAATTATTGTCTACCTTTTTTTCCCCCTTGCTTTCAATAGATAATGTCTTTAGATCTAGCTTCCAGGTCACTAGTCTCTTCAAATAGTTCTCTATAGAATCAGTTCTATATTGTTCAACACATCCAACTGTTTCTCTTATTTCAATAAATATGTTTCTTAGCCTTAGGAATTCCATTTGGTTCATTTCAGATCTGCCTGTGGCACTACTCTTTGTCTCTTACATTGGTGATGAGAAGTTGGAGAACTAAATTCAATGTTTAATTTTTCCAGAAATTATTTCTCATGCCTTCTAGTTTCAGCTTATGGAAGATGTCTAGTCACAAAATAATACTGCTTAAACATAATCTATGGGAACCTTAGGCCTACATTAGAAGTGTTTTCTGCTAGGAGGTACAAAGTACTACAAAAAAAGCATTTAACCATCTCATGTTCACATCTCTCTTCCTGCTTCTGCTTTGAAGCAAACTGCATATGGCAGCACTCCCATTGGTATTTGGCATCCAGAAAAACCACAATTCACTTGGGTCATTAAAATGGCATTTGTGATTCCCAACTTAAAATATGCTCATTTTTGTAGGGGAAAAAAAAGACAGATGTATGGTTTTTGAAAATTGTTCTACTTCTTTTGAACCTACTTAAAAGTAGATTTGATCCAGGATCTAGCTGCTTCACAGAATTTAGTGCAACATCTACTATAAGCAAAAGTCTTATTTAATATATTAAAACAGTTGATATACTAACCTGAGCAAGAATATGATTTGTCATTCTGTATCAATTCAAACGTCTTGGGAAAGGTTTCTTAGCCCTTGATCAGAACAAAATATACAATATTTTGGAACTCAGTGTGTATTAGGAAGGTCCCAGAGGATGAAGTTGCTCCACAGATTGTTGCCCCACTTGGTAAGAACTTCCCCTAATGTTCTATTACTAACATTACTAAGAACTGACTGTCCAAATGTTTAATGCCCTGATCAATGTATGATCCAGATCCATAGGACTAAAATCTATGGTATCTTATTTTTTTCCAATCTTTTTAAAAAGTAAACAATAATGATGAGTTACATGCAACTCTCATCTAAATGCATAACTTTATTTTTGAAAACTTGGGTCACCTATAATGCAAGCAGGGCTAACCAAGGCAGCTGGTGAATTTGTGTTAGTGAAAAACATACCTAACACTCATTATGGCAGCAGATGTGGCTGCTACTGTCTCAAATGCAGGTAGACTGTTTACAACTTTATTATTCACAAGTGTTGATCGACGTTCACTGGATGATCTGGAAGCTCTCTGTGCCTCAATCTAATCACTGAAGTAATGAAAGGAGATACCTGCAGCGAGGACTGCAACCGCAAGTGCTGCAATCACACCTGAAAGTAAAACACACACAACATGAAGGGAAATGCGATGAGCAAAAGAAAAGCTTAAATAATCCAAGATTCTGATGGGTCCTAGATGGGCCTACAGATCACACACACAGTGAGACATACACAGACACACACTCTCACTCCTAGTATATGTACATATGTGTATGTACTAAAGACCAATGAGGTAGAAAAGGAACATATAGCAGTAACTTGAAAAGCTAGATTGCAAACACTGGATAGTGTCTATCTTATAGAGCTACACGCATTTAGACAGTCCTAGACTAAGCAATTCTAAAAATCGAGGAGAATAAATACTTTCAAAAGCTTGTATGTCTGTGTACATATATATATATGTGTGTAAGCACAGACAATATACCAGCTATCTTTGGTTTACCTTAAACCAAAAAGTTTCAAGTGCATTATATCAAGCATTACAATGCAAAGTCATTTGCATGGACACTCAAAATTGCAAAGGCCCAAGTTCCATTATCATAAATTCCAAGTATCGCTAAGCATGGGTTGGTAATTTTTATTTTTTTCTTGATTATACAAGTGAAAAAAAAACAAAACCAAGGAAATACAGAGACAAAGATAGAGACACAAAGAACTGAGATAATTAAGTTTATCTAATGAGTGAAAAGAACAACTAAATCTCTGGCTCCTACCGTCATTTTAAAAGTCTTAATGCTTAGCATTTCTCACATTATTCCTCTAAATGATAGTCTACATGTTCTTTGTCCAAAAAAACCCCTAAACGTGTTGGAACATACAAAAGTGCATTATAAATTTCTAAACTTGAATTTGACTTTTTCATAAAACACATATCAAAATCTACTGCAATAGTAATTCTGGGAATACTAGTTTCAGAAAAAATGGCCCTGCTACTCTGAGCAAGAACCAAATTTTATATATTTTTCTATAAAAACACCAAAAAATTAATAGGGTATTTCATCTTTGAGAGTAGTTAAGTGCCATTCCATTATTTATAAACCCTTCTATCTACAATGCCTGGCACTATCCATAATATTCAATAAATACTGGCTTAATCTAGCACTTTTAGGAAATAAAGTAAAAATAATTTTAAAGTAATAAAAATCAAATCCAATATATTATCTTTTCAACATTACAAAAAATAAAATACCTATGTTTTGCTGAATTTTCAGTATTACTGCAGTTTTAATTGGTTGCTCTGGCTGTTCATCTTCTGTGTTCTCCAATGAAGCCTCATTATTCATAGAGGACCTCATGCATGCTGCAAGAAATAATAATGAACCCTACATAAAATGAGAATCTCCATTTTAAGAGTTTTAAAAAACATAAGGAAAATACATAATCAATACCATATTTCTTCCATTTACCTCTTTTACAAGACAACAAATATATACATTTCTGAATATAAGTGAATTAAAATGTCATGGAATACATGTCACATTCACAAAATTTTCAAAAGACTTAATGTTTAACTCCTGTATATAAGGGGTGGGGATTATAGGGTGGGTAGGAGAACGGGAAAAAATGACAAGTCATGTCATATACTGGTACAAATTCTCAATGTTGAGGTGATCATTATGTATATATAAAATGAACCTATTTCACAATAAAAATTTTTAAAAATACTTAATGTTTTATCACCAACTTAAAGCAGCAGATCTTAAAGCCAGTACTGGATGACTTTCAGTATTTATGTAACTCTTGAGTTAAAAATCAGTTATAGGTCCAGAGATTTAGCTCAGTGCTTCCAGTGCCTGCCTGCAAGCACAAGGTCTTGAGTTTGATCCCCAGTAACCACATACAATGCTGGGCGTGGAGACTCATGCCCACCAGCAATCAATACCACATACCACAGGGCCAGGCGTGGTGGCTCATGCCTGTAACCCCAACACTCGGGAGGCAGAGACAGGAGGATTGCTGAGTTTGAGGCCTGCCTGGGCTACATAGTGAGCTCAGAGCCAGCCTGAACTACAAAGCGAGACCCTGTCTCAGAAAAAAAAAAAACAAAAAAAGTTATAAAAATAAGAAATGTGAAAGAGAGCTTATATAGACCACAAAATGTTTACTATCTATTTAAAAAGGCACAAAATTTGGTGACTCTTGATCAAGCTTGGAATTTGAAATATCTAAGCAAAATATAATAAAGCTGACCTTACAACAACTTTGACTACTAAACAAGACAAGTGCATCATTTCTGCAGATGAACAAGGCCTAGGAGGTTGAGTCTATAATTGAGGATTATACCAGTTAACCGAGGATTCAAACAAATTCTTGTAATTCATTACACTGACAGCAATTTACATTCATTGCCCTATCTGAATCCAATTCTGATCAAATAAACTGATGATATCTTTAGAATCACACAAGGCAATTTTTTTTTCCTAGTGGTAAGAATCCTATTACACATAAAATATGACATAAGAGCACCCTATTTAAAATATATAAGCTTAGTGCTCCTCAGGTTAAAGCTGGAAGGTGACCAGTTCGCTTCCACACACCACCACTCCTGAAACGGAAGCAGAGTACTGTCCTACAGAAATTTAGATAACTACTTGAAAACATCTCCTTCATATCAATTCCTTTATTTACTGAAAAAAAGAGATAGTGTGAATATGCCAGGGAGATATACCACTGCTTACAGTAAAATAGGCTGTTTAAAATATCTTTATAGACATCTCTGTATCCCTTGACCTAGTACAGGCTCATAAGATGACACATACTCATTGAAATCTGGCATCTATGGCACCAAATTGGATTAAAAGGGGAAAATTACTTTCCAATTAATTTACCATGAAGAAATGTTTACTGTGACTTTCAGAAATAATCACTGGTGATCACTTCAATAGAATCAAGGATACTACCATGCTTTTTCCCCTTTGTTAAGTATTTAACTAAAGTTATTTAAAAATCTTTTTTTTTTTGGTGCTGGGGTCAAACCTAGGGTCCAGTACCTGCCTGCCATGCTTGCAAATATACTACCACTGAGGTACATTCCTAGGCCTTTTCTCCTTTTTTCTACTCTCACATGAAATCAATCCAAAGGATGGAAAATTCATATTAAAATTTACATGTATGATATTCAGTATTTTCAGTTTCTACTTTTCAGAAGGGCTATAACACCTTAATTCTAGATTATAAAGGGTCCACAGTTTCACATTTCTTCAAACCATATATGTGTGTGTACATATATATATGTACACACACATATATTCTATAAAGAAGGGAAAGGAAAAATTTGATGGTTAAAAAAAGGACACAAAGATTATGTATATCGGGGATGGGAAGGTTGTGGGGGCAGGGCAATGGGAAAAAATGAGAAGTCATGTCATGTACTGGTACAAATTCTCAGTGAATTGTAACCATAACTTGCATATAAAATGTACCAATAAAATATATATATATATAAAAAGTTGATAAATAATATAATTCTATACATGTTAAACAAATAACTGCTCTTCTATAAGAATGTATCTTTGCTAAAGCTTTTTTTTTGAGACAGGGTCTCGCTTTGTAGTTCAGGCTGGCCTTGGGCTCAAAATGAGGCCCAGGCAAGCCTCAAACTCAGCAGTCCTCCTGCCTCTGCCTACGAGTGCTGGGATTATAGACATGAGCCACCATATCCAATCTCTTTGCTAAAGCTTTGAAGCCAATAAAATTCTTACATAAACTAAAAATAAGGGATAAAGTATGAATTATACCTACTTGCTATAAGAGATATTCTACTTGAATACCTATAAACAAAACATTCTTTCATCATGACTTCCATTTAATACCAAATTGTTACATACATAAATTAGTTCATTATATTACTTAATATTAAGTTATAATGAGTTATATATGTTATAATTGAGTTATATATTGAGAATATTCTACTCCTGTACTTGTAGGTTTATCACCCAAAGTCTCATGTGATTTTATACAGATTTGAGATAATTTTATGAAACTTGAATAGTTTTCAAGGATTAATAAGGTCTTGCCATAAATATTAATTAATTACTCAGGAGGCAGAGGTAAGAGAATTGCTGAGTTTGAGGCTTGCCTAGGCTACACAGTGAGCTCAGGGCCAGCCTGAACTACAAAGCAAGACCCTGCCTCAAAAAAAATAATAATAATAATTAACCTGTAATTAATTACCAGTTCGTCTCTGATAATAGCTTAAAATTCCAGTCATTGTGTCATTTCACTAATACTTCACTATTTTTTTAATTGAATTCTTTATTGGTACAATTTATATACATCTCAAAATCACATAATACTTCACTATTTTATTAAAAATTTAAAAGTAACATAATTCAGTAAGAATTTTGATTAAAAACAGTTCCTTAAAACCAAGTAATTTAAAAATTTGGACAATTTCCAAATTAATCATAGATTAATGTAACCTTGAAAGAGGAATAAATGGGCTATTGTACATGTAAAATTATTAGATATGTTCAGATTTTACTCCAACTGCTAATGGATACACAGGACTATTTGGACTCTTAAAATGAAATATTAGGATTTTTTTTTTTTTTTGAGACAGGGTCTTACTTTGTAGTTCAGGCTGACCCTGGGCTCACTATGTAGCCCAGGCAAGCCTCAAACTCAGCAATCCTCCTGTCTCTGCCTCCCGAGTGCTGGGATTACAGGCGTGAGCCACCACACCCGGCTGCAATATTAGGATTTTAACTTCATACCTACATGTTTTCCCTACTCCTATATCATTATATTTACCATATCAGATAGCAATTTACCCATAAACTAAACAACAAAAACTAACTTCAACTCTAACACTGAAGCACAATTGGCAGAGATAAATTTCATCAGATTTTAAAGGGATGTCTTCAATGTTTTTTTATATGATCTTATGGATAAAGTACACCTGAATTATTAAGTTAATGTCTACTAAGAGATGACTAACAGAAATTTTAAAGCCAGGGATATCCTTTACCGTGAGTCATTCTGACAAACAAATTACTCTTCATTCCTTAAGTCATGTAACAATATGTTATTTTAAGTACATACTTGGCAAAATACATATTTTAAACAGAGTAACTATATGGTAACTATAACACAGAACACAGAACAGAAATAAATAATAATCATACAAATCATTTAATGTTCTCCCTAGAAATAAAGCCAGATACTTACAAGTTTAATCCTCCTGAATGTATATTTGACTTTAATTTTTGAATCTCATCTATTTTTTGTGATTTCATAAGGAAATTCTAATTTTAAATGTTTTAGAAAATCTAAGCATATCACAAATTTCACTTTCACAACTTAATATTGGAATTTTGCATTAATTTATTTTTTAATAATATTCATCTTACATCTTTATTCATCTTTTCTTTCTTTCTCCTTTCTTTTCTTTCTTATTCATTTGTTCGTTCACTGATTTGTTCGTACAAGGTATTGAACTCATAATCTTGCACTTGCAAGGCAAATATCAGAACCACTGAGCTAAATCCCTGGCCTACCTTTCTTTTTAGTAAGTATGTCCCTTAACATTTTTACCAAATGTTCACATCAACTATAAGAAAATCTGGGGCTCAGAAAGGACTCATTTTACTACCATAAGTGGCAGACTTGGACTAAAGCTAAATGACAATAGTGTTATATAGACTGTTGAATTTAGTTCATTCTAAATTCACGTTCAAACACCAGAAGTTTGAGAACTGAAAACACTTTTCCTGTAGGAAACAATGGAAAACCAAATAATTGGTCCGAGGCTCAAAATTACACTTACAAATTCATTTTTCTAGGATGTGAACAAATTTCAGAATGATTTCTTTAGCTCTATTGTGGTTCTCACAGTTTTCTTCTTAGCTTTACTAATGCTATCACTAATTTTCTTTGAAATGTGGTTATGCTCTTTAACACAAAGAAAGCACACAAAAAAAAGAAGAAAGCAATGTTTGTTTTGTTTTGTTTTTTTGAGACAGGGTCTCTCTTTGTAGTTCAGGCTGGCCCTGAGCTCACTATGTAGCCCAGGCAAGCCTCGAACTCAGTAATCCTCCTGCCTCTACCTCCCGAATGCTCGGATTACAGGCATGAGCCACAATGCCTGGCAAGAAAGCAATGTTTAATCACTAACATAAGCACTATTTGTTGCGTGGGCAAGAGCAGCACTTAGACTGAAGAAGCATCACTCTTTGGTGACCGTGCTGAAATACACAAGACTCACTACCTATCTGGGTTTTTTCAAGTTGGATTTTCAGTTAGAGCATGAAGTAAAGTTATGAACACTGAGCAGATTTTTTTTTCAAGCTCTGATAGTTGAGTAGCGGAAGGTTCTAGCTTGGGGCCAATCAACAACCAAGGAATCACTCATATCTTAGTTAAAATTATGGCATTAATATCTTTGAGTTAATAAATAAGTGCATATAATTCTAAACCAACAGGGAGTTTATGTTAATATGCTTAAGACTTTTATTTAAATTTATATTTTACCCTATTTCATAATTTGGGAACATATTCTCTACTGAAAATATACAGAATTACTAAATCATTCCTAATTCAACACATACTTGATGAAATAAAACTCATATGTTTTTAAACAAGTCACATTGTCCACATCTCATACTAGCGTTCAGTTTCTAAAAAGCCTAGTTTTTACCTAAATTTCTTCTTCAAAATCAACTTAAGTGCCACCTGTTCTGAGCTGAATCCCTTATAGATAGTATCTCTGCTACATGTTCTAAAATTCTGTTCATTCTTCTGTTATAGATCTGATCATCTTGTCTTGTACAATCCACTTTTCTGAATTATCCATTATGCTGTGAACTTAAGAGTCAGAACCATTATCTTTAATCTTTAGAGTGAAAATGATCAATGCATAATAGGTAATTGATCAATAAATCACTTAGTGGAAGATTGTATAATATCAAAACCAGGACAGAGTTCCAGAAAGATCAGAGTTACCATACTGTAGCAGTAGTATCTTTAAGACATTATACAATTTTTAAAAAGGTAATACTATCTAGAAATGTACAATTTTATATGAGCACAATTATAATACAAATATCTATATCTAAACTATCCAAATTACTGTTTCATTCCCGCATTACTGTAATATTAAACTCTTCCATGAAGTATCTTAAACTTCTGGTAGAATTTCCAAGGAAAGCATTCCTTGTACACTTTATATATGGAGAAACAAATCAGCAACATTTTTACTTGCTTCAGTTATTACTGTGAAGTGTCAGAAAGAATTAACTTTAAAGAAATTAAGCTGTGATATTTAAACTAGACATGTCAGAAATAATTTTAATTGCAGCAGTTTAATTACCTGTGTTTATTTCCTCTGCAATTTCTAAACGTTCTATTTGAATCATCTGATCTAACATCTCTACAAAATGGTCTCTGATTTCTTCAGCTGATTCATCGCCAAATTTATAATCACACAACATTACAGTAGATCCAGAAATAGGAACAAAAACTCGGTGAGGAAGGATGTGAAACTCTTTTTCAGAATCTATAAAGAGAATGACTCCATTATTAAACTATCAGTAAATATGCATCTTAGTAGGATACAAAAACACCTAACAGAAATACAGCTTGAAAGGGCAATACTTATTCATCAACTAATAGTGAATAAAAACTGCTCTTACTTCACTTGACCTTTGGATCTCTGCAAAGGACAAGCTTACTCCTATGAAATGCACAAATTTATCAGTGCCTTCAATGTAAAAATCTTGATTACACATTCTTGTATGAACCTCTGTTCCATGATGGAACACTCAGGAGAGAATTTCATTTATAGTCTATAAGTTGTTCATTTTAATCTTATAAACATTGTGAATTTTACAGTATGACTTATGCACATTTGAGCCAAATGTGGGGCCTGCCTAGATTAAGCATATAGGACATGTACATACCATACAGTTTTGTATGACAAAATTGACTTCATTTGACTAGAAATAGCACCTTCCAATATCAAGTATGCTCAGGACATTACGATATGCATTTTGCATAATAACCTCACCACTATTTATGTCATTTTCTTCACCATATTCCTTTTCCCTCAATACTTATTTCTGTCTCATTTACTTGTAATACCTCTTTGAAAAGAGCCTTAAGTTTTAGAAAAAATCTGAATCTACATTTCATTTTTCTTTGGATACTTCCAAATTACAATGTTTCCCTAGACTCTGACATAATACTACTGGATACATCTATGAATCTAATGAATTGTTCAAAAATAGAATTTGGGGTAAGGAATGAACTGTCAGCAAAAGATATGATTTAAAAAGCTAAAATAAATAGCAGGTAGAAAATATGTGCTAACTTTAGCCTGTATTTCTTCTGTTGATAAACTAGTGGTAGTTTTCTATAATGAAAATCAGAAGATAATGAATAAGGTCTTCAATGTCATGGGAAATGCCATGACTTAAACTACATACTCCTTCCTGATTCTGTGTGTCAACTTGTTTGCATAAGAACTGGGAGAATACTTTTAGCTTTTGATCTGAATGCCTCCTAGCTGTACAACATCATCACTGCAATTTGTATTGCAGCTTATAAACCCTCAATACATTAATACTAGGATTATTTTATTTTGAGAAAAAATATAGGGCAGGAGATTTAGCTCAGTGGTTCCAGTGCCTGCCTCACAAGCGCAAGGTCCTGAGTTCGATCCCGGTAACCACATACAATGCTGGGCATGGTGACTCATACCCACCAGCAATCAATACCACATACCACAGTGCCAGGCATGGTGGCTCACACCTGTCATCCCAGCACTCGGGAGGCAGAGACAGGAGGATTGCTGAGTTTGAGGCTTGCCTGGGCTACATAGTGAGCTGAGGGCCAGCCTGAACTACAAAGCGAGACCCTGTCTCAAAAAAATAAAAAAATAAATATATAAATTAAGTTAAAATATGGATTAAAATACATAAAATATATTTATATAATTATGATGTAATTTATATATTTATAACATTTATAAAATATAAATTAAGTTAAAAATTCTAAGGTAGCTACAATATGCATATGTAATTAACATGCAATGTTTTTAAATCACCTCAAACTGCACTACTTCTAAGTTTTCCTTGAAAACAATCATACTATTAAATCAACTATTAAAGAATCACTTGGAATAAATTTAAATTACTCATTAAAAATATAAAACATTTTTAACTTCCAAATTAAAATGTTAATTTAGCAGTTTAGTGTCTCAATAAGATGAAGTTTTTCAGATGGTCTGAATTTAAAAATTGGACATATACTTTTGGAAAAATATATCTAAAACTGTATTCTAAAGAATAAACCTTTAGGATTCTTCCCCACAGAAAAGCATAATGTGAGTAAGTGCAAACCAGAAAAAAATACTTTCAACTTAAGCCACATTTTTTTAAGAACTGGATTCTGGCTGGTTAAAAAGAGGATCCTCATGCCAGTTGTGGTGGCTCACACCTGTAATCCCAGCACTTGGGAGGCAGAGGCAAGAGGACTGCTGAGTTAGAGGCTTGCCTGAGCTATATAGTGAGCTCAGGGCCAGCCTGAACTATAAAGTGAGACCCTGTCTCAAAAACAATAACAGAAAAACCTCACTTAAGTCACGGTGTTATAAAAACTTTTGTAGAGCAGTGTTGCCCAAACTCATTCTTAAAGGAGAAGCAGACATCTGCATAATGAGATGAGAAGTTGCATCCAGAGAGCAGAATCATGGGTACAATGCAGAGAACACGACAAATATTCTAAGATAACAAGTACACAAATGAATATTGATATAGAGATGAAAGAAGAAAAAAGATCACAGAATAATCTCAATTTTTGCACTGAGGTGGTTGGAATTACTGAATGAGGACTTAAATAAAGTCTGGAATGTATCTTAAGAATTAGAAGAAACGGGCCGGAGGGTTAGCTCAGTGGTTCCGGCGCCTGCCTCGCAAGCGCAAGGTCCTGAGTTCGATCCCCGGAAACCACATATAATGCTGGGCATGGAAACACGCCCACCAACAATCAACACCGCATACCACAATGCCGGGTGTGGTGGCTCACGCCTGTAATCCCAGCACTCGGGAGGCAGAGACAGGAGGATTGCTGAGTTCGCGGCGGCTTGCCTGGGCACCATAGTGAGCTCAGGGCCAGCCTGAACTACAAAGCGAGACCCTGTCTAAAAAAGCAAAAAAAAAAAAAAAAAGAATTAGAAGAAACAACAGTAAGTAAAAGGGATTGGTAGAATTCTTATATTGTTTTACTGTCACTGAAATATTAAGTTCTTTTATATAAAGAGCCAGAACTCAAAAACTTTTTTAAAGATTAGAGATGTAAAGTTAATATGCCTTTTGCAGATACTTGCAAAAATATTCTAAATCTGGTTAATGTCAAGGCATACATTCTACATTTTACCATATTATGATATCTGCCAGGTCTTACCATATAAGAAAGATAAGCTAAGTAAAGTCCTAAGGCTGACTTCCTGGAGATCTCATTCTTGTCATTGTTATTAATATCCAGGGGATCAGACTCACAGCCTCACACATGGTGAGCTAGAATTCTACCACCTACGAGCTGCCATTACGTAATGGAGACCAACAGAGTTCAAGATAACCAGAACTAAGTTGATGACAAAATGCTTCTGAACCCCCAAAACTGTGAGTTAATAAATCTCTTTACTTCATAAGTAGCCAACCAAAGGTATTTTGTTATAGTGACAAAAAAGCTAATAAAACACAGAAAAATCTCAAAATCTTTGATCTATCAAATCACATATTCACAGGTCTCAAGGCCACTCAATCACCCAGTGAAAACTTCTTCACCTTTTTTTTGAGACAGGTTCTCACTTTGTAGTTCAGGCTGGCCCTCAGCTCACTATGGAGCCCAGGCAAGCCTCGAACTCAGCAATCCTCCTGCCTCTGCCTCCCGAGTGCTAGGATTACAGGCATGAGCCACCATGCCCGGCAGAAAACTTCTTCACTTTTTAAAAATTTAAGATTAAATTATAGTCATTTCTAAATATATCAAGTTGAATGTGTAAGCAGCACAACCGCTATTAGAAGCTACTGGTTTTACTAACTGAACATCAGGAAAATTTTCAAAATAATAATTCAGTGTAAAACAATACTGAGGCAGTCATACAATAACACCTTTACAAAGCAGTTTTAAATGAAATAGAGTACAGTGACAAGGCAGATCTTTGATATGGTGAATCCATCCCCATGTTTGTGAAATTCTAAAACTGACAACTTAATTATAATACTGAATGCTGCTCAAGAAGAAGGAAGACATGATTAATACCACACGAGTTACCACAAATACTGCTTCTTGGCTTTTTGTCTAAGTTCAAGTGAAGAGCTACCACACAATCAAAATCAAATAGCAAAAATAAAACTTCATTGAGTAAAGGCTGCCACAGTAAGTTACAAGAGGTTCCACATTTCCTTTCCCCACAAATTTCAAACCAATTGTGCTATAATGGAAATCATATATACAGTAAATAAAATTTCAGGATTTTTTTTGTTAATTATGGGAAGGCTAATGATTAATCTAGCTATCCCAAGGATCAAACATACTAGGAATGTAAAAAAGGATATATAGCTGAGAGTATGTATAAGTTATACAGTTTATAAATTCTCTCTATTAAAGAACATATAATTTCAGCTATAATAAGTTAATACTTTGATTATAGTTATTTTAAAAGATTCAAGTAACAAAAAATAAGAACTTTAAACTGTCAAAAGTTTACAGATCTCAATAAGGGAAGTTTACTCAGAATTAGTTTTTAAAAAATCTTTCCTGAAATTGTTAAACAATGTTTATAATAGTTTTGCTATTATAAACTGTTCCAAAAAACTGGGGGACTGGATAGCAACTGACAAATTCTTTCAATAATAAAAGAGATAATTAGTATAACATATGCTGTAAAAGATGGCATATCTATTATAACTTGACATCTTACTATAGCAAACAGAACATACGCTCCCCAAAAGTGCTTATTTTATACTCATAACTTTTTTTTCTGGAATGTCATTCAAAAGTAGATCCTCAAACAGTATTTCACAGCGATCAGCAACTGTGTTCAATATATCTCTCTTCACTGCCTGGGGAGGGGTGACAAAAGCAAAAACAAAAGAAGAAATAAAACACTTTAGATTTCTACTAATTATCCCCACCCCCAAAAAACTATATAATTTGCTTCCTAATATGATCACATCCAGTAAAAACTGACATATCATTTCATTTATTATTTCCATTTTATTTAGCATGCTTATTAACATATCAGTAGTTTAATGAGAAATTTGCCTAGATCTCATCCAAACAGTAAATTAAGCCCGAATATATGAATGAAATTTTGCACTTAAATCTTGCCAATACACCACAGTGCTGGGCGTGGTGACTCACTCCTGTAATCCCAGCACTCAGGAGGCAGAGGCAGGAGGACTGCTGAGTTCCAGGCTTGCCTGGGCTACACAGTGAGCTCAGGGCCAGCTTGAACTACAAAGTGAGACCCTGTCTCAAAAAAAAAAAAAAAAATTAAATTTCTTTCAATAGAAATGATTTCAAACCAACTGTAGGTGTGTGCATCTATAACTCCAGCACTCAAGAGACTGAGCAGGAGTTCAAATGTAGGCTGGACTACACAAGTGAGTTCAAGGCCAGGCTAAACAACACAAAGACCCTGTCTCAAAAAACTTCAGATGTACTAAAGTGTTACAATTGTTTTATATACTAAAGTCATAATACAGATATTCTACACGTGAAAATCTTGTTATGTATGGATATATGAAAATTACATGGTATATATGGATTGCTTAATAAATTGGGCCATCAATTAAAGTCAGATTATGATTATAAAATCTGAAGTTCAGAAAGAAAATATCATGATGTTTGAATAGACATGTTAACTCAGTTCCATTTTCAAGTGCCAGTAATTCTTTTCTGTACCTGTACAGCATCTTTAACTTTGGGTTTATTGCTGTGAACGTAAGCTCTGCATTTCACATCACCCTTAAGGTTTACAGAACCGCTGCAGACCTGGACTGCGGCTGTGGATCGGTGGTCTGAATTCAGGAGCTGAAAGATAAAATCTCTTTAGTCCTAACTGCCATTGATTCTAGGAGGCACTACGTAAGCCACTTTATGGAAGATAAATTTCTGATTTAGTGAAGTGTTTGAAAACATTATCTGTAAATTTAAAGTATTTCTGTCGATAAGTTACATTTTTGAAATTTTGAATGTCTACTAAAATGAAATCTAATTACATCAAAATGTATTTTCACTAACACAAACATTTAAAACACCGATATTCATTCAGTATATTAATTAAAACATATTATTTGCAGAATAATTAAGAGTGATATTGTGAAAATAAAAAGATGTACAGACATGACACAGTAGGAGACATAGGGTATGCAATACAAGAACGGTAAAAATACAAAGTAGAATGTGATAAATATGGTAAAATTATAAGCAATGCAAAAACCCAATTTATTTATACAGTTTAAACTGTAACTTCCATATGCTAAAAACAAGTTTTATTTATGCAAAAACAATGTCAACTATGACTATCACCAGAAAATGATAGTTTCCAATGAATGAGTTATCATTTTCATTTCCCAATCCTATTTCCTTTAGTCTAAGGATTAATTATTCCTGCTTAGTTTTCAAGGTATTTCATAGATTTTTTAACCTATTTATTTTAATAAATGCCAGATTAGAAGACAGCATGCACACATGGGAGGTACTAGTAAAGGCCTACCATCACAATGAAAACAAAAATTGTGATTAAAATCAAAACAAAATTTAAAAATGGGAAATGAAAGGGAAGTAACTTACATTCTACAAACCCTTTCAACAATAGGGTCCATTCTGAAGAACAAAAAGCAAATTATACAATTTGTGAAAATGAAACAAACAGAAGGACTTGAATATGTAAAAGGGCGTAAGTAATTCAGACAAAGGCTATATCTATTTAAGAATTCAAATTCATCTGGGCATGATGACATCTGCTTGCAAACTCAGTACTCAGGAGGTAGAGGCAGGAGAGTACCTATGAGTAGTAAGCTATCCTGAGCTACATAGTAAGTTCAAGGCCAGCCTGAACTACAAAGTAAGACCCTGTCTCAAAAACAAAACAAAGGACCAGAGATTTAGCTCAGTGGTTCTGGGGCCTGCCTAGCAAGTACAAGGTCCCTGGTTCATCCGATAACCACGAACAACAATACCGGGCATGGTGACTCACGCCCACCGGCAATAGTACCACATACCACAATGCCAGTTGTGGTGGCTCACTCCTGTAATCCCAAAACTGGGGAGACAGAGCTAGGAGGATTACTGAGTTACGCTTGCCCCGGCTAGCTAGTGAGCTCAGGGCCACCCTGAACTACAAATGGAGACTCTGTCTCAGAACTAAACTAAACAAAAAACAAACAAACAAAAAACTTCAAAGTCAATGATGGTCTTGTTAGTACAAAAATTTTTCATAGACTAAACAGTTCAAAAGGTCCCATTCACAACCATTTAATATATGTGCTGCCGAAGCGAGCACATTCACAACCATTTAAATAATGTTTATCATGAAACAGCAGGACAACAATGTTAATATTTATTTGGAATCAGCTTCCCATAACATTTATAGAGTTCATTGATATATGAATATATAATTGAATAATGTATCTCCCTCACCAACTCCATAAATCTTTACTGTTGATGACTCTATCTGAAAAATGCCTTATTTTAAATACTTAGTAGATACTATGTATCTTTTATCCCATATAACTATTTATAAAACATACATGTAACAGGTAAGGCAGTGTATTGCAAAATATACTGGATTACATATATAAAAGATTACATACATATATACTTCAAGGAAAAGAATTTTAAATATGTAAGGACTGACTCTCTTTGGGTGAAAATAGAGGAGTTCTACAAATGTAAATCCTCTTGGCTATATGGACATAGAAACAAAACAGCTTACAGACAGCTTTTGAGAATCTATTCTGTTCATGGGGAGGAAATTGTGATAGTTATAAGGTATTCTAGAAAAAAGATCATTCTGGCCATGATGACCAAATGAAACAATAGAAATAGTGTCACTCTTGGATGGATCTTAATGCACAAGCAGGATTCTGACTGGGCAAAAAGGAAAAGATAGCACTGGCAAAATACATGGTTTAAGAGATTTATAGATTTTTAAGTATGTTTGTCTTTTATTTTTGTTTTTCTGGTACCAGGATTCAAACTCAGGACCTTGTGTTTGCTGGGCAGTGAACTTGGACTCAGTGAACCAAATCCTCAGCAGCAA
>PVIC010006746.1:0-53169 GCA_004025085.1 Thryonomys swinderianus
GAATACAGTGTGCTGCTGGGCGGCCTTCAGTCCACTGGAAATGGACTGCACCCTGCAGCCGGGTCCGCGTGCTGCTCCCTCAGTCCGCCAGAAGCAAGGCACGGTGGGGCCGCATCCGCTGGGTCTGGTCCGCCCGCGGCTGGTCCCTCAGTCCACTGGAAACACGGCACGGCGGGCCTGGAGCTGCTGGTTCCAGTCCGTCCGCCGCTCGTTCCCCAGTCCGCTGGAAAGACGGCTCTGTGGGCCCGGAGCGCTGGTTCCGGTCCGTCCGCTGCTCGTTCCCCAGTCTGCTGGAAAGACGGCTCTGTCGGCCCGGAGCTGCTGTTTCCGGTCCGTCCGCCGCTCATTCCCCAGTCCGCTGGAAGCACGGCTCTGCGGGCCGGGAGCTGCTGGTTCCGGTCTGTCCGCTGCTCATTCCCCAGTCCGCTGGGAAGACGGCTCTGTGGGCCCGGAGCTGCTGGTTCCGGTCCGTCCGCCGCTCGTTCCCCAGTCCGCTGGGAAGATGGCTCTGTGGGCCCAGAGCTGCTGGTTCCGGTCCGTCCGCCGCTCGTTCCCCAGTCCGCTGGAAGCACAGCTCTGGGGGCCGGGAGCTGCTGGTTCCGGTCTGTCCGCTGCTCGTTCCCCAGTCCGCTGGAAGCACAGCTCTGTGGGCCGGGAGCTGTTGGTTCCGGTCCGTCCGCCGCTCGTTCCCCATTCCGCTGGAAAGACGGCTCTGTGGGCCCGGAGCTGCTGGTTCCGGTCCGTCCGCCGCTCGTTCCCCATTCCGCTGGGAAGACGGCTCTGTGGGCCCAGAGCTGCTGGTTCCAGTCCGTCCGCCGCTCGTTCCCCAGTCTGCTGGGAAGACGGCTCTGCGGGTCGGTAGCTGCTGGTTCCGGTCCGTCCACAGCTCGTTCCCCAGTCCACTGGGAAGACGGCTCTGTGGGCCCGGAGCTGCTGGTTCCCGTCCGTCCGCCGCTCGTTCCCCAGTCCGCTGGAAGCACGGCTCTGTGGGCCCTGAGCTGCTGGGTCCGGTCTGCCCGCCGCACGTTCCCCAGTCCACTGGAAGCACGGCACGGTGGGCCGGGAGCTGCTGCAATTAAAAAAAATTTTTAAAAACCACATCATATCATAGTAACATATGGGCACCCACGTTTATAGCAGCTCAGTTTGTGATAGCCAAATCTTGGAAACAACCTAAATTCCCATCAACTGGAGACTGGATGATTAAAAACCTTAAGCAAAGGTCAGCTTCATTTTCACCATCATTTGGCATAGAGGTGGGTTAATATTTCATAAGTTTAAAAGTAAACATTTAGATTTGTGTAGAATAAAATGTACTTCACTAACCGGGTTTCATCTCTTTGCACAGGAACTGGGCCTAGGGTGTCAATGAAAGTCCTAACTATAAAAGCTGCTTGAAGTTCAGGATGGGCAGAAGCATCGCTTTAGGGTGTAGAGAAACTCTCCACAAGATCTTACTCAAGAGTGGCAGATGTTTAAAGAGAAATTCAGAATTACTCAACACAGTTAAAATATTTGCTGTGGGAAAATTTTCTCTCAAAATATATTTTGCTGCTCCTGAGATGCTAGTGTTTTGAACCCTTTAAGTGGAAATGTGTCATATGGTTGTCAATCAGGCAGTGGCTGTGAATTGCTTACTCAGCCTACACATTACTTATTCAGCCTACAGCCTGGTCATGGGTGTGCACATCGTCATTTTCTGGAGTTAGGGATACATGGTGATACTAACAAAGGTTGAATTCAACTGTTTTTCAAAGTGATTATGCCCCAAGTCAACACTGAAGGCTTTTTTTTTTTTTTTTTGAGATAGGGTCTCACTTTGCAGTTCAGGCTGGCCCTGAGCTCACTATGAAGCCCAGGCAAGCCTCGAACTCAGCAATTCTCCTGTCTCTGCTTCCTGAGTGTTGGGATTACAGGCGTGAGCCACCACGCCAGCACTGTGGTATATGATGCATTGTATGTGGTTACCAGGGATCGAACTCAGGACCTTGTGCTTGCAAGGCAGGCGCCAGAACCACTGAGCTAAATCTCTGTCCCCCCCCCCTTTTGAGACAGGGTCTCGCTTTGTGGTTCAGGCTGATGCTGAGCTCACTATGTAGCCCAGGCAAGCCTCAAACTCAGCAATCCTCCTGTCTCTGCCTCCCAAGTGCTGGGAACAGGCGTGAGCCACCACGCCTGGCACTGTGCTATGTGGTATGGATTGCTAGTGGGCATGAGTCACCATGCCCAGCACTGTATATGATTACTGGGGATTGAACTCAGAACCTTGTGCTTTCGAATTAGGGGCTGGTACCACTGAGCTAAATCTCCAGCTCAATATTGAAGTTTTATTAGCACATGGAAAGGAACAAAAGCAGTAAATGATACATGATATATGACATATAGTAAAATCTGCATAAAAATGAGTCTAAGATACATTTTCAGTAAGATACAAATGCTAAGAAACTGCTGTGTCAGTTTGATTAGAAGCCCTTTTTTTCTTCTTAATAAAACAAATAACAGAGCATCTTAAATTTAATGAAATATAGCAATACTCCTACTCCTACATGTGTTGTTTTATGCACCTTCTAGGTACAGGAAGTAGGCAATAAAACCCCACACTAATTTTTCACAGAAATCAGCTTGAAGACTTCGGAAATTTTAGAGGAAAACAAATAACCTCAATTTCACATTGTCATTGCTTTCAGATTAAAGTATTATATTTTATATGTTCTATAAAAATACTCTCTCAGTAGCTCTTTAGCTTTCCTCATCTTCCAAAATCTCCATTACGTTATATAAAACAGTTGTGTGAGTATGAGCCATCTAATGAAAAAGCATGTACAAGTTCTTGGCTGAAGGAGAAATTAGAATTGACAGGTGACATGCCCCCAGCCCACTAAATGATAGTGGTTATTTGCCAAAGCCTTAGGGATTAAGTCTTCAGAAGAACTTTTTATATCAACTATAATAAACATGATGTACAAATCACAAACAGGCCTCAAGCAAATTATTATTATAATCCCCTTGAGAGTTACAAACCCTGATGACTCCAAAGTTTAAGTTCATCAAAAGGTAAGGAAATGCTTGGTGCTGGTCACCTATCACAAGGTACTTTCTTCTCCACTGTCTCTACTTCCTGGATTAAGACTGTTCTATTTTTAAATAGGCGAGGATAAGTAGGAACATCAGAATTAGGATTGAGTAGTGCTGTAAAACAAATTTGTGTATGTGTTAATTTTAAGAGTTTAAATGTTACTATTTCTTATAGGATCTTCAAAGCAAAAACAGTCTGTATTGAGGTCACGGCTGGATGGCTACCTGGATTAACTTCTGTCAGTTATTTCCCACTTGAAACCTATACTGAAAAACACCATACAAAGCACACTATTAACACACATCACACAATAACAACACCTACACATTTTATTTTCTACCTGTAAGGAAGAGAAAGGAAGTAAATTTGAGATTTTGTGCCTAATGTTTCACCCCCTGAATCCCTATAGCTTTTTCCTTCCATTAGTCTTTGATAAAATCGCTCAACATATTTAGAATTGACAGGTGACATGCCCCCAGCCCACTAAATGATAGTGGATAATAATTTTTTTTTGTCTAGATGTCTCATTTTCTTCCTCACCACTTTCTCCATAAGCCTAATTTAATTTTAGCTAGAGAAAGTTCACCAAAGAACAGACAAACCCTGTCCTCTGAATTTCTGGGGCTTTTGTCAAAAGTGCTCACATGAACTCTTTGCATGGAAAATATGTCTTCCCTCCTCAGCTAAAATTGGGAGCCAACTGGAAGCAGGAACCCTGATACCAAGGATGTCAAGATGACTTACTCAGATAATAATGCAGGGTTTTTTCTTTACACTTTTCCTCCCCTATTTCTGGGAAACAGTCCCTTGTGCTTCCTTTCTCAAGGAATCTTTTTATGCACTCTGAATAAATCCATTTACAGTCATTGATTCTCTCCATCTTTGATAAGTGACTGAGCTCACAGAAAGAAATTATGTTTCTAGAAGGGAGAGAGTCTAAGGAGTGTAGCTAGAACAGGAAGAGCAGCAAAATGAAGATTTTTCCCCTGGTTTAGGAAAGGGAGAGAGACATATAGGTATCTTAAGTACCAGAAATTTTAATTTCAATAGCTTCCTCAGAAAATGACAGATTCTTTGAAGGAAATGCCCAGCACCTCTGATGGGTTAGGTGGGATTAGGAAGATGTTCCTGTGCCCTACTGTGGACAGTCAGAAAATTGCCCTGGGCTTCAGAAGCTCACACAGATTTGGAAAGTGGGTTTATGTATGACTCTGGTCTGGAGATTAAACCCTTTCCTTCTCCCTGTGTGTCTTTTAAGTCTAGATCTTCAAGGAAGATTAAAAGCCCAAACTGTAACCAAGATCAACTTCTAATTAGTTCAGCCAAAGGAAGACTTCATATCAGCAAAGATTTAAAAAAAAAACTGAAGGGATAGAGTATTTCTTTGTCATGTTTGAATTGGTATAATATTATATATACTACAAAAGTATTTTCATAATCAGATAAATTTCTGGTGCTGTGTTCTGAACCAAAGAAACATCCATGCAGGATGCTTTTTGAAAAAGCATTAATTTTTAAAGTGGTTGGGATTTATTTTCTAATCTATTTGAGCAGAAAACTGCATGACATATCCAACAACTACTATGATCGATATTCCCCAAAGAAGAACTTTTGTTGTCCACTTGGATGATGAAATCGAAAGTACATCATTAAAGTTTTAGATGATGTAATTTTGGAAAGTAGCATCTGGCAAAAGGCATAACACTGAAATTTATTATGACTGTGATAAAGTAGAAAAGGGTGCTAAATTCTTGAACTTAACTGGATGTGGAACTGAATCAGCACAGAAGAGAGGGAGGAGAAAGAACAGAAAGGAAAATCTTAAATAGCATGTTCTTTTGCAAAAGAAAAGAGACCAAGAGATGGAGAGAGGAGAAAGAGAGGAGAAAGGAAAGGGTGAAGTATAAAATTAAGATGTACATACAAAACTTATGTATATAGGGGTAGGGGTTGTAGGGTGGGTGGGGAAAAATGAGAATTAAATCATGTCATATACTGGTACAAATTCTAAATATTGTGTGTGATCGTGATGTATATAAATAATGTTCCAATAAAGATTCAAATTTTTTAAAAAGGGTATATTAAAGTATTGATTCTCCACAATGAATATAATCATTATGTACTATAAATATTTGGTAGTAAAAGTAACAAATATAAAAGGGTATAGATTGTGAAAGGAGACAATATACAACATTTTATTCTAATGTAGTTAGGAAGGAAAGCAATCTGTTATGAGTCAGTTCACTACTACTATTGGCTACCATTATCAAAGCAGGTATAACACACTGAAAACTGGGTCAGGAGACAGTCTCACTGTGCCTTTATCTCTGTACTCAGGGACCTTGCAGAGGTTGGGCAATGATACAGAAATCATTTGGAGTTCCACTGCTGAGGTCTGAATCCTGGCTCAAATGTTTAGTACTTTTGTTGTTTTTATATAGTTATTTAACCTACTTGTGGTTTGCTATCCTTGTCAAATGCTCAAGACTTATGCCATTGGGCTTTTAGAGATTTAACACATCAGGCTTGGTGACACATTCCTGTAGCTGCTGTGTGAGGCAGGAGTTTCATATGAGCCCATGAGTTGAAGACAAGCCTGGGCAACATAGTGAAACACCATATTAAAACCAATCCAAAGCAAAAGCAAACAAAACAAGTTAATGGAGTTAATACTTGTAAAATATACAGAACAACTGCGCTATGTGAGAATGTGTTAAATTATTCTTTGTGTGTGTGGTGCCGGGGGAGAATGTGTTAAATAGATTCATTCAACATTGATTTACACTACAAAATAAACCAGCTCTTAGCACACCACAAGGATGATAAATGCATAAGACATACACTTTTTTTCCCAAGAAATCTACAACTTTATAGAGGAAAAACTAGAATGACTTAATGTCACTTTTTCTTTCTTTTTTTGTTTTTTGTTCTTTTTTCTCTTTTTCTGAGACAGGATTTTGCCATCCAATTCATACTGGCCTCAAATTCACTATGTATCTCAGGGTTGCCTTGAACTTATAGCTACCCTCCTGCCTCAACCTCGTAAGTGCTGGGATTGTAGGTGTACACCACCACATCCAGCCTATTATCACTTCTTTAAAAGTACTTGAAAAATAGCTCAGCAGAGATACAATGCCAATTAAAGTTTAAGGATTGGACCATAAATCTTTTCAGTAAATATTTGCCTTTTAAAAAATGTTTGCCTATGTTAGTGTGTGCTCACGGTACATGATGATTAATCCACTGTGTGGAGTTGGCACCTGTACATAACACATCATAATTTTTTCATCCTCTTCTCCTCCTTTTCTTCCCACTTCCTCCGTCTTTTGGTCACCTTCCATTTTGCCAAACACATATGTCTTTGTTTCCTATTATCTATCTTTTATCTTCCTCTTTAATTTATTTATATGTTTGGTTTTTCATGTGAGAGAAATTATGTGATATTTAAGCTGTGTGTCTGATTTATTTCATTTAGCATTATAGTCTTATGGTGTATATCCTCTAGGGTAATAGTAGAAGAGGAGTTCTGATTTAATCTGGAGTGTAGGAAAATGCATATTTCTTGATGGCTGGCCGTTCTCCATTACCAGAGAAGTTAAAAATAAAACAAGTGGACCAGTGTTACTCCATGAATATTTGAAGGTTGAAAAGAGTTTCCTGATAGAAGTAATTGCCATGTGCAAGAATGTGTGATGGCATGGAGAGATCTTAGGTAAATGCTTGATGATGAAGAGGCTGCTTCTCAGATTTTTGCCCAGGTGACAATTAACAAGAGCAAATTCATGAAAATATATTGGCATGTACTACCTGTGAACTTACTATTGTTAGTTCAGTTACAGTTATCACATGTTGTTAATGACACAAATTAGGGCAAAGTATAAGCTTTAGTATTTTTCAACTTTAGGTGCATTTTCTCAACTATCAGTATTTCAGTATAACTTTTATAAAAATTTTTATGATGAACATTTGCAAAAGGTATAGTTGGGAAACTTCATCTCTGTTTTTTTTTTTTTTTGGATTGGGGCAGTGTAAGGTAAAGTGAAATCAAGCAACTCATTCTTGGAGAAGAATTACAGCGGACTCCAGTTTAGTTGCCATAATCTCTGTCACTTTTCGCAGGGAGAAAGAGAGACTTACCAACTGCCTCTTCATGATACATTTTGATTTTTTTTAAAGAACACTATAACTCACTAGGATAAAACATTTTTATTAGGTTTATGCTCTTAGATTCCATACTATGAAGAAAGGAGGAAGAAAGAATTTTTAAAAATAAGAGAGTATATTTAGATCAGAACAAAAATTATTTCCACTGGAATAAAAACAAAAATAGAATAAGTAAAGCCTAACAGCCAAACACAATGCAATTGGAAAGTTTTAACAACTAAGGAGGATAAAAGTGATAAGTTTGCTGGTTCAGAATGGAGCCAGTGTGTTATTTCTCCACCAAAATGACACACTGTTCATGGCACCTTGTGATGGGATGCCACATTCCTTCCTACCATCCAAAGAACAAAACCAAAAATGGCCACTTCAGCCAAAGACACTCCTCCTCCCCTTTGACCTTTACCCTGTCATTACCCTGTCATGGAAAGACCCACCCATTAGAGAAGTCTGTAGTACCTTTCTGCTTCCTGTTACCCTATTCCCACCCCCAGGCTATAGAACATGCCTACCTCTTTGTTCTGTGTGGGCCACGCTACTCGCCATTGCTAGAGTAGCTCCAGCTACTTACTTTCCTTCCAAGAAAACCTCCTAGGCCTTGGCAATCTTTTCTTTTAATTTTCTATCAAAAAGTAATCAAAAGGGCCGGAGATTTAGCTCAGTGGTTTGAGCGCCTGCCTTGCAAGCGCAAGGCCCTGAGTTCGATCCCAGTAACCACATACAATACTCACGCCCACCAGCAATCAGTACCACATACCACAGTGCGGAGTGTGGTGGCTCATGCCTGTAATTCCAGCACTCAGGAGGCAGAGGCAGGAGGATTGCTGAGTTCGAGGCATGCCTGGGCTACATAGTGAGCTCAGGGCCAGCCTGAACTACAAAGCGAGACCCTGTCTCAAAAAAAAAAAAAGTAAACAAGAAAAGTAAAGAAAAAGGAAAGACAAAATATTTGTAAGATATATTTTTAATGAAAATGAAAATTATAGAAATACCTTCTTTTTGTCTGGAATATCAACCATCACTGGGAAATGACAGCAGGGAGGGAGGCAATAAAAGTGTAGGAACCTCTGGTAGCTGCCTGGAACTGGGCCCAATTCTCTGAAGCAGGGAGTGCCAGCAATATTTTCCTGATGACTGCGAACGCTGAATTTGTTCTCCCTGGGAAGCCTGATAAAGCCTGATACTTATTTCAGCATGCCAAGAAGTTGAACTTTCAACTGCCATCATAAAATTACCTCATGTTCTCTTTTAGCACATGAATTTTTACTACAGGAGCCACTAACATTAGTATAATGTCTCACCTGCCTCCCTATTACCTTGCTACCAACAAACCAGGGTCCAGGTATCATCAGCCTCGTGTGGTTTCATCAATTGGGATAGTTTTTGTATAGGTTTCTTCAACTATGTACCTTAATGTTAAAATAGAATGCCTTCTATGTCTTGAAATCCCTAATAAATCTATGCCAGAGCAGGTTGGAAGTGTAGAGTTGTTATCTGTTTTTACAATTAGAATTCCTTAGTGATAAGGGGGTAGGAACTGGGGGTAAGATGTTAGCATGGCCATCCAACATGCTGGGGAGTTGGAAGCAATATGAGGATAAACGTGATGAATCCATGGTGACTACATCTGAGGACAGGTTTCTTAATCTCACATTGCAATGCATCAAGTTTATCCCCACTGTTTTTTAGACATATTTTGGATTGAATGGTTGAATCTCCCTAAATTTATATGTCAGAGCCCTACATTTTCAGTCAGTGTGGTTGCATTTGGTGATAAGATTTAATAAGTAAAATAAAGAAATTACAGGAGTTCCTAATCTGAAATGATTGATGGCTTTATAAGGTTGACACAGCACATAATAGGTTACCAACTATCAGTAATCAGCTGTTTATTTATTACTTATCTAAAGATGTCTTAAAAGTCATTTGGCCATCAAAAATAATCTGAAACCATAAAGTACTTTCGCAAAACCTAAAAGCTCTGACTTTTGTGTTTATGAGATCATATTTATTGACTTCCTAAATCATTCACTCAATAAACACTTAATGAGTCCTGCTGGTTGCTTCAAAAGATGAAAGGGAATTATAATAAGGCTGTGATCTGCGATACTATGATGCTTCTAAAGACATATCTAGCAATGCAAATTTGAATGCTGACAGGAAAAGTGATGACGGGAAGTGCCGAAGAAGCCCAAAGAAGAGAGAACTCATGAGATGATGCTCTGGTGAAGGCTTTCCAGCACAGTGAAGCAGCACCTGGAGGCCTTGGGCTGGGCAGCAGAGGACACGGAAGATGATGGAGGTCCTGGCCAGAGGGCTGACCTGGTTGAGGCTGGTGTGAGACACTGCCTAGGAAGAGCATATGGCTTAAGAGGTGTTTCATAAAAAGTGTCTCTGGTACTTGATTCAAGATGAACTGGAGAGAAAATGAGACGACAATGAAGGAGGTGTTTACTAAACCATTCTAGGTGTGCCCCACCCCCCTGCTGGAGGAGACAGCTCCCCAGGAGTAAGGAGAAGCAGAACCTCTGGTTGCAATAACACTCTTGGAGGAAATAGGAGAGGAAAGGACGAAGGGCCACGGTGAGTACCAGGGAGTCTTTAGGCAGGATACACACTACCTACTTACGGACAGCAAAAGTAAAGGAGGAGGCATTGGGGTAGAGCAAAGGTGACCGACTCATTTCCAGTCTCAGGTGCCAGGAAAGGCAGTGCTTTTGGAAAAACAGAGACGCTGAAAGAAAGGTTGATTTTGGGAGGGAAGTTGGAAAACTCAGTTTTTGTCTTATAGGATCTGCATTAAAAAAAGAACAAAAATTCTTTAAGCTAGTAAATTATTGATACACTGATTTTAAAAGGCAATTGTTTGCACTTTATACATTCTTCTTTATATTTTTCTGAATTTTAAATTATATTGATTTCATGACTTATAAGGCTACACAAACAAGTGGACCCTTTTTTCTTAATTTCTTTCTCAACACACTACTCACTCATATGTAGTGTTAGCAATAGAAGCTAAGACACGAAGAAATTTCAAGAAGAAATTTTAAAATGCTTTGTTAAACGTGGGCAGTTGTTAATGTTTATATTTAGATGTCCCCCCGAGGACCTCATGCACTCATACACGGGGCTTCTGGAGTGACTGCATCGTGTGTGTGACCGTGGATTAGTTCACTGATTGGTTTAGCATAGTTGTGGGTATGCATGATAGGATTACTGAAGGGGGCAGACACAGTTCGGTGTGGTTGGCCACAGGTAGTAGGCTTGTGGCCTGGATGAAGTAAACAGCCAAAGAAGAAGGAAATCTTTCTATGTCCTGTCATGCCTGGGCTGGTTCTCCTGGGCCATGTCCTCCGCCCTGCCGCCCTGCCGCCCTGCCGCCCTGCCGCCCTGCCGCCCTGCCGCCCTGCCGCCCTGCCGCCCTGCCGCCCTGCCGCCCTGCCGCCCTGCCGCCCTGCCTTGGAGCCAGCCAGTTATGGACTGAAACCTCTACTACTGTGGGCTAGAATCAACTTTCACTCCTTTAACTGGTCAATATTAAGTATTTTGTTCCAGCAGTGAGAAAGAAACGGAGACAATGGTTTTCTCTTCAGTCACAATTTCCTAAGCTGTCCCTTTTATAAATAAGCTGTCATTTTTTAACCATGCATGTACTGTATCAGTCAAGAATGTTATACTCCAATCAGTTTTTAAAATAATTAATGTCATCTGCTCTGATGTTTGGTCTCATTACCTCTTACGCTAAAAATCATTGAGCTGCTCTTGATGTCATGGCAGTGTGGTACTGTGAACTTTGCTAGATACTCGGATTGTGGTTATTTTAGAAATGACATACAATTAATTACAAGTGGGCAGATTAAGATGGAGAGGCAATGAAACACATTGATTGGCAATTCAGCATTTTAATGGGGTAATTTGATTAAAAAATTTGTGAAGCAGGAAGAGTGATGAATATGTGGTGCAGCAGTCTCATATGCAGTCTTCTGGGAGAAATTCAGCAGTTTAGCTTTCAACCTACAATTTAAAAATACCAGTCACACTTAGGTCCAAGTACAAAAGGAATAGCTCCTTCTATATGGGCGGTGATATATGGTCTGTCTATTTTTGCATTGCAGGTCACTTTTTTTGAGTATGTGTTATTTCTTTTATTTCCTCTTTGTTTCGGTGGATTTCTCCAATTATCCTTCTACCATTCATATATTTTATTCCTGTTCCCCAGGTGTGTGTAACAAAGCCCCTCCTTCATGCCATCTGATTCCACTGATTCATCAAGTGCTCAATATCCTCCTCAGTTTCCCCCTTTCTCACAGTGTGAGTCAGCCTCTCTAACTCTGGATTAGTGTCTCATTTGATCTGGTCAGTTCTGAAGATATTAGGTAATATTAGATCCATCTCTGGCCCCATGGAATTGCACTTAATATCTCTCCTCTGTTTTTTTTTACCATGCCAAAAATCAATGTATAATAAAGACTAATAAATCATTTTTCCAACTGTAATAAGATCATCATATTTTAATTACTGAGTCAGAAAAACTTCTCCTCAGAGCAGATGTTGAACATAGGTCATCTGGGAGAACACCAGGCAAGCTTACAACTATAGGATAACTGAAATACAGTCTGTGGGAAAAGATCCTTTCATAGGGCTTTGAGCAGAAGTCTTTTAATTAAAAGATAACTATTCTGCACTTTTGGTATTTATTTATTTATTAATATTTAGGAGAGCTTTATAATATTCAGACAAAAAATAATGTAAATTATTTATGCTTCAAATTTTATCTTTTGTGCCATTGTTGCCCTCATGAACTGTCAAATTTTTGTTCTTTGATATATGTAGTTATACATGGCTCATTTCCTACTTTCAATCAGCTGTTAAACTGGTGTAAGGAACTGATTATGGAATTAAGACTATCTTTATTCCCTAATAGTATGTATAGGAAAACCCTTTATAAATATGTAAGTCTATGCACACCCAAAATTATATGTTGTTTAGTTAATAAAAGTGCTAAGAATATTAAGCTAGTTAACATTAACTCAATTCATTCAAAATCTGTAACACAGAAAAAATTTTTAAGTAGACTATGTTTAATAAACATCTGGGTTTTCTCCCAGTGTATAATTTAGCAAGTAACTTTGTTCTGATGCTACTGTGATAATTTTGTAGCATATATAATTCATAAACATTGTCATGATATAATCTTAACATGCATTTTTTACACTTGAAGTCTGTTCAAATGAAACTCAAAAAGCAAATGTATCTATCTTTAAATATCTGAAAATAAATTCTGGATTAAATTTTAGAATGTTTAAGAAAAACAAACATTTCACACATCCAACAGTGAAGCAGGAAACTTTTATATAGGAAACATATGTATATCACTTGTATTTATTAAAAGGTCATTAGAAAAGAAACTTTCTGATTAATGTCTCCAGGGACAGGAATAGGTAGTATTTCTTCTTTTATAAACAAGTTATGTGCTGTCTTTAACTTCCTTCTGCCACTGATACACATCAAGTAATTCTAAATTCAAACACTTACACTTAATACATTCTTCCTACTGTGATTCAGGGAACTGAAACAAAGGGATTATGTTGTTGAAACTTGACTACAAAGGGAGATAAAGAGTAAAGAAGGAATTAAAGTGTTAGATAATAGTGTAGAACTGGAAAAAATTAAAAATGCAGATGGGGCATGATTAAAAGAGATGTATGAGGGGCCGGAGGGTTAGCTCAGTGGTTCCAGTGCCTGCCTCACAAGCGCAAGGTCCTGAGTTCGATCCCGGTAACCACATACAATGTTGGGCGTGGTGACTCACGCCAACAACAATCAATACTTCCTACCACAGTGCTGGGCGTGGTGGTTCATGCCTGTAATCCCAGCACTTGGGAGGCAGAGGCAGGAGGATTGCTGAGTTCCAGGCTTGCCTGGGCTACATAGTGAGCTCAGAGCCAGCCTGAACTACAAAGTGAGACCCTGTCTCAAAAAAAAAAAAAAAAAAAAAAGATGTATGAGATGAAGTAGAAGTTAGGGAGAAAAGTTTTAAAAGAAATGGAAAAAAACTCTGTAAAAGGTTAAGATTGAAGGAGGTCCAAATGAGTTATGGAAGTGGGAGAAGAGAGGAGGTATGAGATAAAGGAGATAGAGAGGCAGAGAGGAAAAAAGGGAGAGAGAAGTAAGCAAAAACAGAGAGAATAAAGATAAAATAGAGGAAGAACATTAGAATTACACTTGATCTTAGCCAAAAGGCCTAGAAGCTATTAGAACATTAGAATTAAAGGACTAAAAACACCAGCCATATTAGGTGGTATTTCAAGGAAAATATTGGAGGAAAAAGATATTTTGGAAAAATAATACTTAGAAATGCAAAACACAAAAGTATATTTTAAAAATTAAAACTGTTGGGCCGGAGGGTTAGCTCAGTGGTTCCGGCGCCTGCCTCGCAAGCGCAAGGTCCTGAGTTCGATCCCCGGTAACCACATATAGTGCTGGGCGTGGAGACTCACGCCCACCAACAATCAACACCGCATACCACATTGCCGGACGTGGTGGCTCACGCCTGTCATCCCAGCACTCAGGAGGCAGAGACAGGAGGATTGTGGAGTTCGCGGCAGCTTGCCTGGGTACCATAGTGAGCTCAGGGCCAGCCTGAACTACAAAGAGAGACCCTGTCTCAAAAAGCAAAAAAAAAAAAAAAAAAACTGTTATATGTTGTGAGGAGTATATTAGTTTGCTTTTACATTGCTGAGACAAAATGCCTGTCACCTACAGTTTGAAGGATGAAAGGTTTAATTTGCTTTACCATTTGGGGGGGTTCAGTCCAACCTCCAGGAAAAAATGTCACAATGGAAGGTCATGAGAGAGGAAAGTTCCTCTCTTCATGGCTCCCAGAGCAGAGAAGAGAGAAGGTAGGAGCCTGGGGCAGGAGTACTCTTTTGTAGCTCATACCCCCACTGATATGCCTCTTCCAATTAAGACCCACTTCTGAATACATGAGACTTTTTTTTTTTTTTTTGAGACAGGGTCTCACTCTGTAGTTCAGGCTGGCCCTGAGCTCACTATGTAGCCCGGACAATCCTCAAACTCAGCAATCCTCCTGTCTCTGCCTCCTGAGTGCTGGGATTACTGGAATGAGCCACCACGCCCAGCCACATGAGACTTTTTGTGGGACATTCTACATCTAAACCATAACATTCTATTCCTGGGCCTCAAAAAACTCATGTTGATATCATTATGGAAAATTCATTTAGTCCAACTCTAAGAATTTCAATAGTCTTAACAGGTTCAGATATGCTGAAAAGTCCAAGTCCAAAGTCTACCCTGGGATTCAATGCAAACTCTTAGCTTCAAGCTCTGTGAAAATCAAAAGGAAATTTATACTCCTAGCATACAGTAACAGCAAATATATATTCTCATTCCAAAAAAGAGGAAATAGAAAGAAATCAAACCAAAGCAAGACTGAAAACTATCAGGGCAAAACATTAGATCTTGTAACTCTGTATCCAGCATCAGGAACTGTTTGTAATGAGATATAAATGCCACAGAGCTTTGGCAGCTCTCTCTCTATGGCACTGCTAATAATAGGCCACATGACCTCTCCCTTGGGCTGGCTTCTTTCATTGCCTGCCCCTTTTCTCAGCAGATGTTTTATGTTTGTGGCATCTCCAACTGCTTGGAAATTCCATTCCAGGTTTGGAATCATATTCATAACTTTAGGCATTGCCTTCTTGTTTGCTTCTGGCAGGGACTGTGGCCCTATCACATATTTTCTTGCAGTCTTCCATGTTCATCTTATGAAATTTTCATGGAAATCTCCATGAAATTCTTGCATTCTGAATTATTGAAAATCCAGCTACAAAAGGATCGTCCTGAAGTTTAGAACAGATTAAGCCGTAGCCTGGCACTCTTGGATCATCACTGCAGCAGCCTCTGCATGCTAGGATGGTTAACTGAGAGAAGTACTTAAGTTATCTCTATTCAGAGCAGGGCACTTTAAAGTTCTCTTCTAAAAGCCTTCATTTCTCAAAGGATTTTAATCCTTTTATGCTCTTGGCTCTGAAAATGGTAGGCTCTGGCAAATTTCTGAGCTGTCTCCAAGCTATCTTTCCTATTGCCTGATACAAAGTACTTTGTTCTTTTTTTTTACACAACTTTCTGCAATGTAGTTCTCCCTGTTTCCAATTTGGAGACATTTCCTTTCTGGTGAAGTTGCAAATTTTAATATGTTTTGGCTCTGGTATTTGCTCCTGATTCTTACTGTAAATATCGCTAAAGTAGTGTTCATGCCACAGCCTCAGGGTCATACTTCCTTGAAACTTCCTCTGCCAGATCAATGAGCTTACCAGCTTTAGAGTCTCATACAAAGCCTTAGAAACTGAACAAGACATAGATGCATTCCTTTCCAAAATAAAAAATTCATGGCCAATTTCAAAGAAAGTCCTCCTTCTTATCTGAAACCTGAGGAGCCTGAAGCTTCATGTCCACATTCCTATCAGCTTTTGGATCTTCTGAACTCTGATTAGAATCCCCCATGGAGCTCTGCTTACTCTGTTTATAGTATGCAATGGTTTTTGTAGTAGGCAACTCCAAAACTTTTCATATTCCTACCACAAACTAGTTCCAAAGTAACCATATTGTTAGTATAGTCACAACTACACCCCTACTCCTGGTACCAGTTTTCTACATTAGTCAGCTTTCCCATCAATGGGACAAAATATCCAACATGCACAACTTCAAGGAGGAGAGGTTTAGTTTTGGGTGAATCAGACTATCATAGGCTGGTTCCAAAGCAAAGTAAAATGGTACAAAGTGATAGCAAAGGAAAGCTTCCCATATCGTACCAGCCAGAAAACAGAGGAAGAAAGGAAAAAATAAACAAGGAAATAACCTTCTAGGTCACAGCTCTTAGGTACTCACCTCTTTCAACCAGATCACACCTCTGAATACATGAGAGACTTTTGAGGAACATTTTAAACATAAACTATATCAAGGAATAAGTGCGAATTTTGGGCACTGTTTAAAAAAATCATATTATTGAGCTTTTATACTATTGTGAATGCAACCTGAACAAGATCTCATCTTATTAAAAAGCTTCTTCACCACAAAAGAAACTACCAGCAGAACAAAAAGGCAACCAACAACATGGGAAAAAACTTTACCAGTTGTTCCTCAGACAAAAGGCTACTATCCAGAATATATAAAAAGCTTTAAAAAATCAGCCCCCCCAATTTGAAGACCCAATTCAAAAATGGGCATCTGAAGTGAACAGACACTTTTCAAAGGAAGATGTAAAAGCAGCTAAGAAGTATGTGAAGAAATGCTCAACATCACTGACCATTCGAGAGATGCAGATGAAAACAACTCTGAGATTTCATCTCATTCCACAAAGAACATCTGCTATTATGAAATTAGCCAGCAACAAATGCTGGTGAGGTTGTGGAGAAAAAGGAACCCTCCACTGTTGGAGGGAATGTAGACTGGCACAATCATTATAGGGATCAGTGAGGAGATTCCTCAAAAAACTAGGATTAGTGGTCCCATTTGACCCTGTTATTGTCCTGCTGGGGATATACACGAAAGAATTATACGATTCATATCACAGCAACATATGTGCACCCATGTTTATAGCAGCTCAGTTTGTGATAGCTAAATCTTGGAAACAACCCAAACACCCATCAACTCCAGACTGGATAAAGAAGATGTAGTTTTTTTAATGAAATGGAGTATTACTCTGCCATAAATAATGATGAGGTTGAGTCATTTATACTCAAATGGATGTTCCTTAAGGATATACTCATAAGTATAATGAATAATAGGTCACAGATATGTAAATATTGTATCTTTTCTCTGGTATGAGAAACTGAAGTTGTAAATGTGTTCTAGAATGCATGATTGATATTATGAAATAGTAAATATTCAAAGGGAAATGGGGTAAATAAGTAGGGGAAAGAAAAAAATTGATGGTAAAAAAGGAAACAAAGCTTGTGTATATAGGGGTGGGGGTTGTAGGGTGGGTAGGGGAAGGGGAAAAATGAGAATTGAGTTATGTCATATACTGATACAAATTCTCAGTGTGGAGTGTAATTGTGATGTGTATATATAATGTACCAATAAATTAAATTAAACTTTTTTTGAGACAGGGTCTTGCTTTGTAGTTCAGGCTGGCTCTGAGCTCACTATGTAGCCCAGGCAAGCCTCAAACTCAGCAATCCTCCTGCCTCTGCCTCCCGAGTGCTGGGATGACAGGCGTGAGCCACCACGCATGGCTTAAACTTTTTAAAAAATATGTACAACTATAGCCAGGACTCCACTTGGTGCTGTTTCCTACTTTCATAAAATGGAAAAAGATAGAAGCCTTTCAAAAAGTACTTTCAACACTGAAATTCAGAAAAAAATGAAAAATAATATAAAAGATAAAAATATAAAGTCAATGGGGCACATTATATTGATTTTTTTCTTACTGAAATATAAAGAATGCCTGAAAAACATTTCAAGATGTTCATAATGCCATCTTCATGATACAGAGCCTGTGTAGACACCTAGGTAAACTTATTCCCATGATTTAATTTTATGCTGCTGCGCTCCAATTTTGCTTTGTGTTATTTGAATCTACAGAGAGATACTTTCTCTCACAGGCTATATGCGAATGATTAAGATAAATTATGAGTCATTCCTAAGCTGAGAAATTGGAGGTGAAGAACAAAACATATAGAAGTACATTGTTTATTAACTAGGAATACAGAAATCACAAGTAATGAGTAATTATAGGCTTGAAAATGAGCCAAGAAGAACCTAAGGGGATTTAAACTGAAGGAATCATGGCAGCCAGAGCTTGGCTGACTTCCAAAGGAGTGGAACACTTTTTAATCTTAAACTTATCTGTATCATTCTCTTGTATTATCAATGGCTTAATATTCCATTGCCACTGAAATACAGTTTAAGCTAGACTTGGCACGGAAGATAGCATTAACTAAGCTATCACATCTCTGATCATAACAATGGAAGAAGGAGCTCATTTTAGAACTCTAGAAGAGGAAAACTGTTGCTGCTACGTTGAGAAGGCATTTCAATTTCTGGCTCTGGGAAGACAGAAACTTAAGCATATAAAAGGAAAAGAGCATTTCTAAATAATCTTAACAGGGTTCCATGGGAATGAAAATGATCTTCTATGTCATCTTGCTGTCCTAAAATTTCCTCTCTTTTAATTTATGTTTTCTTTTAGTACATATTATTTTTCTGGTCGGAGAAGGGAAATCCAGACCTCTCTGTGTTTCTTGTTCTCACCAGCATCCTGTTGCCCTGATGGAGAACAGGGACATTATCCAACCCTAGAAAGTGTCTCCTTGGCTGTCAGTCAAGTCAGCAATGCCTTCAACCTTTATGTATGGACACAACATGGAGTTAGTATTTTTCTCAAGTTTCTGTTCCAACCGTAGAGCTATGAAAATTTTATTCCTTTTGTTCCATGGACTGGTTTTGTAGTTTAGAAATACAGGCTTTGCACACCAAGTGCAGAGCAATGATCTGTGTTGGAGAATGCAGTGAAGTTGGGAAACAGTTCATTGCCTGTAAAACCCTGTAAGCGGTTGCTGACACCCAGTTAAGTCAGACTGGGTTTGCTGGAGTTCTGGTCCACTTGCTTTCATTTAGTGTGGACAAATACCTTTATAGAAAATAAGAATATACGCTCATACTTATAATTCAAGCTGAAAAAAATGTACATTGTGAGGGCTCTGCATCCTGGGAATCTTCTAGGACCTAAGCAATGTGGGAAGTTGTAGATCAACAATATGCTTCAACTCTCCAACACCAGAGATATGAAATAAGCCATGCAATTCTTTTGACTGAGAGTTGCCCTATATAAAATGTATCCAAGAAGATGGCTTAAAATATATGCTTATCTCAATGGAATAAAAGCAATACTGTTTACTGACTCAGGAATTTGCTAATAGTCTGGAAAAATAAAAGCCCAGAGGTTCATAATTGAAATTAAAGCCTGAAAGCAAAAGGAAAAGAAATTTTCAAGTATGTTGGGAGTGAGGTAGGTGAGAGAGATGGAGAAGTAGCTGAAAATCATGGTGATTTTCAAACAAATTCATTTACTGGTTTGTTAAGAATGAAGAAAACTTTTAATAAAGAATCCCAAGAGTCCTTCAATTTCAGTTTATATATTGAGCTTTGTTCATCCCTGTCTTATATCCTACCTCCTGGAAGTACTTAATCCCATCAAGGCATGGTTGCTCATCTTGGGGAATTTATAAACTTATATTAGAAAAGAAGTTTACAATGGATGATGCTTGTCATGTAACTTCAGCATGGCTTAATTTTTCTGAGCTCCTTCCATAAAATGTTAAGAAGCATCTTAGTATATGTCTTGTGGGGTGGTGGCATGAACTTTAAAAGAAACCATACTGATATAAAGAGTTTGACGTGACATCAGACACATTATGGGGGTTCAAAAATATTATTTGTGATATTGTTAGTGTGATAATTATGTCATTTGGTAAGTCTTCTCTTGGGTTCACTGGTCTGAGACTGAAAAAGTTGTAGAACAGAAACAAGAGAACTATATATCTATACTGATCTTAAGAATTGGGGGACCTCCAGACCCCATGAGTTCCCACTTTCCCCAGTGACCTTCCTTGGCTTACTGAGCTACTGACCCTCCTGTGGCCTGTATCATATCTAACCACACTCCTGGCATGGATTTCCAGTTTCCCCCTTCAGGGGGCATGCTATTGTTTACAGCAACAATGCTTAGCCACCTGGTATTCCTACCTTGGAAAACTTGCTTCTTTTTCCAGCAAAAAGAACAAGACAAATACACAAGGTTAAGTGTAAAATTGTTTACAGATGGAAGAGAACAGAATAATTCACTTTTTAGCTGTATTGCTTTACTTTAGTACTAAATATTAAATGAATGTTATCTTTCCTGGGGGAAATTCTCTCTCCTAAATAACCTTTGAATGTAGTTAGACTATTCTGGCATTAAAAAAAATGTTTAAAAGCAGAGGCCAAAGGGATCCAGGAAAAAACAAACACAGGACACTATGTGGCCTCAGCCTGGGATCCTAACTCAGTGGTCTCTACTGAGGTTTAGAACTTTAATGTGTGCATTTACCAAGTATTGCAGGTGATTCTTCACAGGTCATCTTAGGGTACTTTAGAAGAGACCAGTCAAGACAAGGAAGGAGATGAAGATTTGGCCGTAAACTTCAAAGACAAGAACTAAGAATTTTAATTTTCTATGGTGGAGGATGAAGGAAACGCTTAATTACAACAGAAGTGTCCACATGCTCACTTTGACAGCACATACACTAGGCCAGAAGTGTCTTGACCCACAGTCTCATTTTGTTGCCTCAGACTGTGGGTAGAAATACATCATTTAAAATATTTTGTAGAAATGCAAATGCAATACAAGCAGGAACACTTATTTTCATGTTGAATTTGTAAACACACAAAATATTTTTATATTATAGTTACCATATAAATTAGTACAACACTTTTGGAAAGCAATTAAGTACCATGGAAATCTCATATTCTTTGGCCTAGTAATTCGACTTCCAGTAATCCAACCCAAAATGTAAATCAAGCCACAGAGTTGAAGGTTCATCATAGTACTGTTTTACAATCTTTAATATGCTAAATATGTTGATATAGACAAATATTTCAGAAACAAATTAAGTGAAAAAAATCAGAATCTAAACCTCTCCTTATAATCACTAAGAAACATTCCTAGAAAATAAAAAGTTCAGAAAAATAGTAAAATTATAACAATTATTTGAGACAGTAGGATATGAGTTTTTATTTTTCTCTTTCCTTCAGACTTTAGGTTACAAGTTTATCTCACTTCCTGAATCAAGAAAATTGTGAAGTCAGCTTGCTTTGTAAATAGTCTAACTCATTTACTGATTCAATTTAATTTATATTCTAAAACATGTATAAATGACTGCCACACTTTTCATAGTTTCCTGATCTGGAGTTCAACTGGAAATAGAAATAAAATTAAAGAAATGTGAAGACTTTGTAACTTTGTTATGGATACGAATTAATGGACAGTTATCAACTCTGCTTTATTTCTAACTGGATCTAAGATTTCTCATAAAGTAACTTAGTATTAACATTTGGAACGATGACATGGACTAGCTACTTCTGGTGGAGAATTCCTGTATTCATAAGCCTTCCTTCTGAGTCAGAAGCTTATTGCATTCCTGGTACCTTAATAGTTTTTCTTTTCTTTCTTCCTAATTTTTATAAGCATTTTATTAGGTAAATTTTTGAACATACAGAAAAAATTGTACACTCTATCTCACACACCTCCAACCTAGTTTCTAAGTTGGTTACCACTCATTGTGGTTTCACTAACTTTTTAGTTTATTAAAAACCTTACCTTGGGCTGGAGGGTTAGCTCAGTGGTTCTGGCGCCTGCCTCACAAGCACAAGATCCTGAGTTCGATCCCCGGAAACCACATACAATGCTGGGCGTGGAGACTCACGCCCGCCAGCAATCAATACCGCATACCACAGTGCCCGGCGTGGTGGCTCACGCCTGTAATCCCAGCACTCGGGAGGCAGAGACAGGAGGATTGCTGAGTTCGAGGCTTGCCTGGGCTACATAGTGAGCTCAGGGCCAGCCTGAACTACAAAGCGACACCCTGTCTCAAAAACAAACAAAACAAAACAAAACAAAACAAAACAAAACAAACAAAAAACAAAACCTTACCTATATCCACATATTCTTCTTAAACAATAATACACAACTTGTTCTTCCCATTAATCTGATGGGCACAGAATACTAGGCACTTTCAGATTTCTGTCCAACTTAGTATTGTATTTAAAGATATTTTCTTCTGATATAGGTCACATTTTAAATTACAGCATCAATTTCAGCTTGCAAAACTGAATTTATGTGAATGTGTTCAAGGGTGCATATTATTTTCTATTATTTTAAAAAGCTTTACTTGCCAAAAAAACTTCAAAAAACATGAATGACTCATGAAGTAAAGTGTATAAACTTAAGGATCTTATGAGTCTGAATTCAGAATCCCATTCCGCCACTTTCTAGCTGTGCAAGCTTAAAAAAGTTATCTTGATTTTTGTATCTCCCTTATATTGAGTTAATGAAATTTTTTGCTAAAATCTTTCAGTGTAAAGTGAATGCTTAGCATGTTTTGCATGTAATAGATATTCTTTAAAGTCCTTATTTTGCTTTTGATATAATGGAAAATATTAAACAGTCACTTTCTCTGATTGCCCTCTTTATCAATCCAAACTTGTAATTTAAGAGTTATTTGGGGGTGGGGGTTGTGCGGTGGGTAGGGGAATGGGAAAAAATGAGAATTAAATCGTGTCATATACTGGTATAAATTCCCAATAGTGACTGTGATCATGATGTGTACATACAATGTACCAATAAAGATAAAAATAAATGTTTTTTTTAAAAAGAGTGGTTTAACTCTAAATTTCTTTCCCCTCTTTTATTGTTATTACTTAGCTCTGTCATTAAGGCATTAAAATAGCCTTAGATTATGCAGAAACAACACATGTGGTTATATTTCAGTAATACTTTATAAAAATAGATGATAGGCTGGAATAGATCATGCCATACCAATGAATATGACAGTACTTTGATCAATAACATTCTATCTCCTCAGAAATGTGTATGTCATAAAGGGCATTGGGCCTAAATATGGAATCTAGTACTATCAAGGGAAGCTTCTTTTAAATCAAAAGATTAGTAGTAGTGAAGGAGAGAAAAACCCTCATTAAGAAAAATTGTAATGTGTTGGCAGGCATTAAATCATTTAAAAATACAATAATCAAGTAATATTTATATCTCTAGGGATAAGTACAGCTACATTGTGCAGCAGGCTGTAAGGCATGAATTGAACATGGTGGTGCCCTGTAAGTAACAGCACAGATGTCGAATGTGGAAAAGATAGGTGTGAATCACAGGGGCTACAGAATCCGAATGGGAAACGCAGAAGGTGCTTTGTACTGTCAGAACAGCAGTGGATTAGCACCACCCTTCTCATGTTCCACTCGACCATTGCCCACTAAATGAGAATAACACACACTTTATACCAGAAGGCAAGTGGCAAAATATGGAAAACTTCTTTTATTACATCAATCCTAGGCTCATGTTCTCCTTTATTCAGTCTTTTATTGTTCCTTGCAAAGAAATTTTATCCAGAGTACACTACCTATAAATATAAACGGCATGTGGCCTTCATCTTGGAAAAGTTACTCACAGTGTTCTAATTGACTTGGATCCTTGAGACCATCCGCATTACCTCTAGTTAACATTTTTAAAAAAGAAAAAAATTACATTTAGCATTGAAAAAAAACCCAATCCTGATCTTATATTTCATATTTGGGTTAAAATCAAGGATGCACTTTTAACCTTTCACCTTCTGACTGCACTGTGGAAGGGTCAGGTCAGCCTCCAAACAGGAACACTTCCAAGCAACTGGTATTTTTTATTGGTCTTCAGTATACGATGTTGAAGCACTTTATTGTCCAAAAGTAATTATATTTATTTAAGACTGTTACTAGAAGAGGGAAAATAAATATCCAGTGGACCTTTATAAAGTTTTAATGTAGCTTTCTGTAAAATACTGAAAAGCATACTTATCTCCACTTTTCCCAATGTTTTTAACTCACCAGAAATAAGAAATATTTATTCTATTTGTGAGTAGTAAAATGACTTATGTGCAAAAACAGCACCAAAGCTTCACAATTTTATTTTAAATGACAGTATTTTCAAAGAAAAATATTCTGTCTTCCTTTTATTACCAGTTACTCTTGTTCTTTGAGACTATCAGGTTTGGATTCAGCTGGACTGGACTTTTTGCCTTAATGAAAAGAAAAACAGCCAGGCAAGGTAGTATACACCTGTATTTCCAACTACTCATGGGACTGAAGCAGGAGAAAGAGGGTAGCCTGGGCAACCTTGCCTTAAAACAAAACTACATCACAAAGGGTGACATAGCTCAGTGGTGGAGCACTTGCATAGGGTGCACTAAGCCTGGTGTTCAACCCCTAGTATGAGAAAACAGGATGAAAACAATGACAAAGAAAGGAGTGTGTTGTTCTTCCAAAACCTATGTGGTGGGGATTATCTCACGATTGCAAGGACTTTCTGTTGTTTCTGTTTTGTCATCTTTTAAGTAAGAATTATAATACCTGTGTCATGGGTTGGAGGTAAAAGTAAAATGTGCCAATGTACAAAAAATTAGAACCCTGTCTAGTCCACAGGAAGCACTCTGTATATGGGCTATTATTATTGTGGATATTATTGTTATCCTTGCATAAAGAATCAATTATCTTGTTCTCTCTCTCTCCCTCTTTTTCTCTCTTTCTTTCTCTTGTTAGGTACCAAGACTATACATGTAGATCACCACTCCTACCACTCTTCTTGGACTTCACAGCTGCCATGTCCTCAGCCAAAGTGATTTTATTTTCTTTGCGTTTGTCCAATTCTGACTCATTTTGAAAGGACACCAATGCAGGAAGCAGGTCTTCTGAGAACACTCCCTTCACATTGTTCTTCCACCCCACGTGGATGTTAGTCTTCTTCAGTGGCCTATCTCTGGCCCTGCTCCATTATTGCTCTGATGATACTCAGTTATAATTTATTTGTTCCTCTTCCTGTTGGCCTTCTTGAAATCATGGAAAAGGTCTTATGTATTTTTGCATTTCTCTTACCCAGTACCATGGCTACCTGATTCTTAGCCAGTTTTCAATTAATGCTTGAGGAATTAAAGAGTTGCTCAACTACTCTAATATTTGTATGAAAGAACTAGAACAAAATTGCAAGGTATACATTTCAGAATTAAGATTTCTGTTTTTGGTAAGGAATTTAAGGATTACAATTCTACTTTTTCCCCTTTCAGTAATGAGAATCAAACTCAGGGTCTTGCACTTGCCAGGCAAGTGTAGACCACTGAACATTCCTTCAAGGCTCACAAAAACTTCTCACTAATCTTTAAAGTCATCTCATTTCATCAACACATTTTACTATCATCTTCTCTGTGTCTGTTCCTCCTCAAAGTCCTTGAAAAGTAAAAATGGGAAAGATCAATAGGTAAAATTTATCTTTGTTCTCATAGAACTCACACTCCAGAAGGAAGAAGTCAGACATAAATAACAAATGTAAAGAAAGAGTAAACTGTAGGTAAATTACAAGATTATAAATGCTATGGAAAACACGGAAGGTGCTGGGATAAGGGGCTGAGGTAGAAGGCAGAATAGTTTGCAGTGTTAAATAGGGTGATTGGCACTGACCTCACTGGGGGAACATAAATTGGAGGAAACATTGAAAATAAGTGAGAAATGAGCTGAGTACGTCCGCACAAAAGAAGCAGCTGGAGCAAAGGCTCTGAGGTGGGACTGTGCTGTCCTTTGTTCAAGGAAACCTGTGAGTCTAGAGTAGTGGGGAAAGGGAAGCTGAGATCAGAGTGCTAACAGAAACAAGAGCATCAGGTAAATGCCTTTAAAGAAAACTAAGTTTAAGAAGGTTTAGAATGCTATCTAGAGAGCATACAGTGTCCTTTAGCAAACATTATATTGTCTCTGAAAAGCCACTTAGAGCAATCAGGACTCCAGAGCAATCTGGAGAAAGAGAAAGTCAGACATTAAAAGGAAATAGGCAGTGAAAAGAAAATTTTAATATGCTTTGCTTTTGTTATCTGCTTTTTGGAGACAGGGTCTCGCTTTGTAGTTCAGGCTGGCCCTGAGCTCACTATGGTGCCCAGGCAAGCCGCAGCGAACTCAGCAATCCTCCTGTTTCTACCTCCCGAGTGCTGGGATGACAGGCATGAGCCACCACGTCTGGCATTGTGGTATGCGGTGTTGATTGTTGGTGGGCGTGTCTCCATGCCAGCATTATATGTGGTGACCGGGGATCGAACTCAGGTCCTTGAGCTTGCGAGGCAGGTGCCGGAACCACTGAGCTAACCCTCTGGCCCTTTTGTTATCTTTTATTAGACCTGCAGGGAACCTTTGTTCATAGAGAATCTCTCAGCTTTGCCTGCAGATGTAGTTTTTGTGCTTGAGGCCTAATGGCTTGGAAAACAGGAAAAAGCCGAACATAAACTAGCGGTTCTCACACTCATACTTCAGAATGAGCCAGGCTCAATACCCCTTTGACCCTGGAGATATTTCCAATTTTCATCACAGGCTTATCATGAGCTATACAATGCCAGCAATGGGTAAGTAATTTCTCTTTAACTCTGAAAAGTCTTTATTTTATGAAGATTTAAGAAATCCTAGCTGTATTTTAGAAGGAATTATTTCTTCATTCCTTCTATAGTATCTATTCAGTACTTACTAGGTGTCAGACACTGTTTTAGACACAAAGAATGTTAGTGACTAGAATGGACACAAATACTTTTCCTACAAGGTCAAAAAATGTCCAGAATGTATGTATGTCCAAGGGTGATGAGAGGAAAGGAGAATAATACAGAGTCAGGGTGCATACTGGAAACAGGCATTAGGAAGACTACTCCTTTATACAAGCAGCCACAATGTCTCTGGCAAGGTGACATTGGGCAGACCTTGCAAGAAAATAAGGGAACATACCTTTAGGAAATCTAGGAGACAAGCATTCCAGACAGAAGCAAGAACTAGTTAAAAGGGCCCGAGGCTCTTTCATATTCATTCTTTCATGTCATCACACTTAGATCCTTGAGAGTTGGAACAAGCTAATAATTTTTCTTTCTTTCATCAGTGATTACATGGAAGGAGCAGCGGTGGTTTGGTCAAGAAATACCAATATGTTGTGTCCTAAGAACTATAGCTCAGGTCATCCTTATGCTAGCCTTTCACCATCCTCTAGCCCTACTATGCCCAAAAGAAGCCAGGCACACTACGGGGTCTCTCACAGACCCTCAGGAATAACTAGGAATTTCAAGTGATTTCTGTTCATGGTATGGTATGTTCGTGTAGGAATCCAGGAGGTGTAGAGCAGTCAGACTCTCAGGGTATATTTATGACCACTTTGGATCCTACAGGAAGGACACCAGTGCAGAAGTAGTATATCTCTGTCTTCAAGCAATGCTTAACTTAAGGTCTTTAGAGTCCTTATACTCTGACCCGGGATCCAGCTCTTTTCAAAATGACCAGGAGTGAAAATGCCCCTCCCTTCAGGGGAATTCGGACCTTTCACCCTCAGGAGTGTGGTCCCCTGCTCTGACCCCGTCAAGGCAATTGCAACAGATCACAGTATTCTAGCAGCAGTACCATTCCTAGGCCCTGGGGATTCTGCCTTAAACAATACCACATGTTAGACATTACTGGACAGTCCTGCTTGAGCTTTGCCCCGCCAGGCCCAATTCCCTTTTTATAGTGGCTTTTCCTGCATGAAGTAAAGGTTATGCCTGCACAGCCCTCCCGCAGCTTTATCAGTCTCGGTTCCCCAGCCCTTGTCAGCAACTCCTCAAACAAGAACACACACACAGCCCCATGGAACAAATGACAGTGTGCTGGCACCTCACAGCATCACTGCAAGTTTAGGTGACTTTCCTGTGAACTACAGGTCTAGCTCCTCTTTCATACATGGGCATCTGCATACAGGTGCACACTCACACATACTCTTGGCTAAACATGTTCATATTCATATATACATATATATATATATATATATGTGCATACATACAAATGCAGACACATTCAAGTAGATAAGTGGATCTTAATTATTCAATTTTAATAAATTAAATTAATTTCTCATGATTGGCTTGGCAAGTAACCAGTCTAAAGAAGGACCTTTTTAGATTATAAAAAACACTCATGGCAAAGAACTTTTGGTCAATTTAGATATAACTAGGGATTAAGATTATCAGAAATAGCAGAAATTCCTCACAACGGGTACTGGAAGCCAGATTTCCTACTCTTCTCTTCCATCGGACTATGTGACAACCCGTAGATGAATTTATAAGTTTATTTTGCAGCCATACTTTCTGGAATTGCTCTATAGAGTTTTGTCTTTTTTTACTTGTGTCTGAAGTTTTTGGTTTTGGGGAGGGGGCTGAAACAATATCAAAACACCATAAAATTCTCAAGTCTTTCTTTCTTTTTCTTTTTTTGAGACAGTCAAGTCTCTGTTTCTATCAGTCCTCATTGTCTTCCTGACTTTTTCTGTTTTCATTGATGCACTATGAATTTGAACAAATAACAACACAGTGAACAAAGAACAGTTGGAACTGCTGACTCCCCAGGGAGATGAATGGGGGTAGCGAGGGTCATATCTGAGTTATGTCAAAACTTAGCGGATCTAATTCCACTCCTATCCACTTCCTTCCTTAGCTTATCTGTTTGAATTCTTGTCCAACTTGAACTAGGATCGAACATAGCCATACAACCGAGTTGGAGAAAAAGAAGTCTACTCAGAACAACCGGTGCTTTGACAACCTGAAACGTGTGAGGCTTAAACCGTCAACTTTTCCCCAGTTCATTATTTATCCAACCACATAGCTTTAGTCTTCTGTGCTCTCCTAAATTAGCATTTAGGAGGGCGTTGGTTTTCATAGGAATCATGAAAAATTGATGGTTCTGAACTTTACAACCCATGGTACCACATCCTGAAATTTTAGACGCTTTTCTCTGGTGTGTGGCACAGTGATTTTTCTTGGACATGTATGAGAAAATGGGATATTTTGACAGAGGATTATTACTTAGGTTTCTTGCATGTACTGCTTAGTCTTACCTCCAAATCCTTGATATTGAATAAAGACAGTCCTAAAGTGACTACACAGGATTTAAATGTGTTAGGATGATGGGGTTCAAGGAAGAATCAAGTGAAAGCAGGAACACCTGACACCGATTTTTTGCCAGGGTAATGCTTATTGGGCAACAATGTATCAGTTGGCAAGGGAGGCACTTGTTCAATAATTGTGCTTTATTCAGCCAAGAGGAAAGGAAAGACTAAAAGATCAAGGATACAAATCAAAAGCAAATAGAGAGAGCTGCAAAGTTAAGAACACTTAGAGAAGGAAGCCACGAGGGAACCAGATTATATTTCAGAATCTAAACACACACACACACACACACACACACGTGTGTGCACACATACACACACTCACACACATCCCAAAAGCCTACAGTCTATCTTGTAAATTAATTCCACACTTAATTTTTAAAATTCTTTCTTAGTTTTACAGACTCGAGCCAATATGAGGGAGATGAAATGTTATAGGGAAGTGGCAGCCAGGCATATAGTGTGGTAAACTAGTTTACTTTCACAATTTCCTTTCATATGTAGATTCAGCCCTGCCTTGTCCTTTGTCATTGCTTACAAAGATCTAAGCTTCCTTTCTAAGGCATCATCTTTTATTAATCAGCTATCCACAACACAGTCCAAGAGACTGGAACTGGGTTCAGACAGATGTTGATAAATGTCTTAAGTTTCTTATAAACTAAATCAAGGCCAGCCATGTTTTATTAATCAGTTAACCTTCATACACACTTTGTCCTCTGTATATTGTCTCACATTTTATATGCAATGCTGTTTACACTGCTTATCCTGATCCAACTCAGTGCAGCCTTTATTTAGAAAGACAAGCAGCAATGTACATGTTTTTACATATACTTAAGGTCTAATATAAACAGTCATTTACAGATGCATATTTTAGCGAGACAACATTAGGTGTTAAACAGTAAAGAAAATCATCATTTTGACCGATACATGTTTATGAACTGTGTTTGTTTTAGCCAAGAACCACGATTGTAAAAATGATCAAAAGCCCACTGGTAGAAATACTTACAATTTTACTTTTCAGGATCCTCATGCCTCCTCTCAGAGACCCAAGAACATATTGTACAAACATATTACTAGGAAGGGAGTCTCATTCCATTCTGTATTTTCTTTGAAGGATTCCTAACTGGGGTTCCATTCAAATTGCCATCAAAGTAGGTAGTCATCCTGACAGTAGCTATAATAACTATATTGTTCAAGGGATATTAAAAGGATGAGGAAAGCATTGCTTAAGGAGGATGAAATTCATGCCTGGGAATACTTCATATATAGTAACAAATAGTCTTTACGAAGACATTATGTTTTTAGCTTGGTGTCAATGACCATCTACACCTAGGAACTAGGATGAAGATTTTAATTAGAGGCAAATTACTTGGAAAAGGCTGTGGGGATAAGAGGCAATGGCTGGAAGGGAAGAGAAGGAAAAATAGAAAGGATCCAGATGTGATCTGTATATGTACTAATACCACATAATGAATGCATTTACTATGTATCATGAATATAATGCAGAATGAAAGAAAAAAGATGCAAATTACAGTATTGCCAGCTCTAATCTGTATTTTGCATTCCTCTATTGTTCCAGGGTTGCATCTTGCATGTATGTTGTCCACCTGTACCTCCCACTCCAGCCCATCCTGTAGCCCATCTGGTAGCAGAACTGTCTGATATAGTATGAAGGCCTTTCAGCTGAAAGTGCATCATGTTTGAGTCTTTTTTACTGAAGCTAACTGGATTTTGATCTGTGTATTTTTTTCATTTTTGTTTTGAGACCCAGTTCCTATCACTAACTAGAGTTAGTGAAGAAACAGTAGGCACTGTCAGAGTTCCCTGTTAGTCCATCCTCTGTGTTCTACAAAATGAGATTTCAGTTGAACATCATAGGGAGTTTTCTGTATCTTTTCTATTTTATGTGGAATAAAATACATTCTAAATTAAGAGGTACCTGAGAAACATCTCTGTACCATTACTCTGATGCCTGTTTCTCCTTGGCACCCCCCCCCCCACATTTGCTACAAAAAATCCGATTACAAAAAATCTCTTTATCCCAGGGCAAAGCTGGGCATGTTAGGCAGTGATCAGAATTTTAGTATATGTGCTGCCGAAGCGAGCACAGTGATCAGAATTTTAAGGGCATCCTCAGGGTTTGCAAACTTTCGAAGGAGATGGCTTCAAAGTGAACAGATAATGTAGTTCTCAGAGTATAAAATATTCCCTGAGTAAATAAGTTGATATAAAGATTGCACTATAAATCCTTTCACCAGTTTTTGCTTTTAATGTCAATGGATTGTGAGTATTTACATGGCATGCTGTTTGTTACTAGATTATTGATAAGACAGTGGGTAAAAAACCCCACATCTTCAGCATGTAACTGCTTAGAATTTTAGAAAATAGGCCTTTATGTAGTATTACTTCAAAAGAATAGTCTGCTTTGAACCAAGGCATGCTGTATATTAGCATAAGATAATTTTTTTTTAGAGTTTGTAAAACTGAATATTTTTATGGGTATAATTTTAAATTAAACATAATTTGCACATAATAAAACATACAGATTTTTATCTTTAAAGAAAGTTGTGTTTACCTATATGGCTGTGGCCACCACCAGAAAACAAAACATAAGACATTTTCATCGTCCAGTAAAATTTTCCTGTGACTTACTTTCACCCAATTTTTGCCTCACTTTAAGCAATTATTTTTTTGATTATTATCATCATAGATTTGCCTAGTTTTGAACTTCGTATAGTGCAATTACACAGTACACATTGCCGGTACACTTTGTTTCTGTCTGGCTTCTTTCATTAGACAATGCCTGTGAAATTCTTCCATGTTGTAGTTGGTAAGTCTGAGTCTATTTGAAGAGTGTAGTGGATCACAAGATACTGTGAAATGGAAAAGTTTAGGATTTTTTTTTTTTTAGAGATAAAAATCATCTCAAAGAGCCTGTTTGCCTAAATGGCAGGCTAGCTTATGAAACTCCTGGATGATCTAATTCTACCTGTTCCACTGGCCTTCGTTAGAAAATCTCTGTCTCGAGAAACTGTAATTTCACAAGGCATGTTAAATACCACTATTTCATGCTTTTTAAAGGATTTAGAAATATTATTTGAGTTTCTCACTGATGAGAAATGATCCTTCATAGTTTCAGTGCCTGTGAAGGGTTATGGCAAAGAGAAGAATTTCCTCAAACAAATATTTTGCTTAAGTTTTAGTTTCATCTCTGAGTCAGAACATCTGCAATCTTCGAACAACTCTGTTTCAAATTGCTTTCCTCCTTCCTGTGAATTATTTGCAAATCCTAATCATATTTCTTCAAGGATCAATTTCTGTATTTGTTATAAGAAAGACTACATATAATTCATAAATTTACATTTTCTAGCTTCTTCCTTATTTTACAAAGTTATAGAAATTACCTTCAAGACTGATTTATGTCTGTATCACTTCTATGTGCTTAAGTGCTTAATGATTTACATAATCAGTAAGGTATATTATGCTATTTTTTCAAAAGAGAAGAAATTGAAATCATTGATAGTACCAATGGACATTCTACTTTCTGGTTTCCCTCATATAAGGTAAACCTTAAAAATACAGCTCTATAAATCTTTTATTCTGAACTGTTTATTGTTTATGGTTATATTTCCACTTAACTAAACTTGTGGTAAACAATAGCAGCACAAGTAATAACTGTAGTACTAAAGTGCTAATTGAAATGTGTTAGTTAGTGGGCCTCTAAATATTTATTTTAAATAATGTTAAATGTGGAAAATATCTGAAATACAAAGATTTTAAAAATAATAATACACACAAGACATCAAATTAATTATATCATGTTATTCAAGAGTATGACTTTCTCCTCCTCTTTCTTTTTCTGTTCTTGTTTTCTTTTCTTACATGCTTGTTTTTTGTGAGCCCTTCTAGAGTTTAGTGTGATATTCAACAGTGTTAGTTCTGGTCCTTATAAAAATTATATTTGTCTACTAAAACTGTTGCATCCAGTTTAGAACATCACCACTGTTTTCTTCTAGATTTTCTCTTGGGTTTATGCAATTTGTTCCTCAACTGATCTGCATTACTTAATTCTTCATAATACATTCTGCACAAAGTTCCTAAAAAAGCTTTCCAAAGCTCAAATCTGAACATGTCACCTCTCTTCTTAAACTATACTATGGTCCCTATCTTAATCCGTTTTCTTTTTTTGGTTGTAGTTATTGCTGTAACAACAATACCTGACACTTCAAAATATACAACAAATGCAAGATTACTTGGCTCATGGTTCCAGAGGCCGGGAAGTCCAAGAGCACAGCACCGTCATTTACTCACTGTCTGGTGAGGGCGTTCTTGCTGAATCACTTCATGGTAGCAAGCATCACATGGCAAGACAGAGTAAACGAACTAGCTTGAGCTCCCCCTATTCTTCTTATGAGGACATTAACTAATGCCATCTTGGGACCTTTGCCTCATGATGTCATCTAATCCTAAAGGCCCAATCTCCAAATATGATTAACATGAATTAGAAATTAAATTTTAAACATGTGAACTCTGGGGGAACATATGGAAACCATAGCAGTCATTTATGATTTAAAAAGAAAGACTAAATTCTTTACCATAGCCTACAGTGTCCTACAAAATCTAGTTCTACTTTTTCACCCTCTTCTTCCATCTCTGTTCTGACTACACACTGAAGCAACTCAGAACTACTCTTATACCTGACAATTGTTCAAATTGATCTTGTGAATTGTTTTGTTATTATTTTTATCTTGAAAGCTTGTTCCCTTGCCTCTACCTAGCTGAGTACTATGCCATCATCCTAGACTTCCAGATCTTTGCTCTTCCCTTCCCACCTTTGGTCAGGTTAGACTTATAGCACCTAGGCCTCCTCCATCTTTCCCCTAAGCATCGATGTCTCCAAGAACTCTCTATGTCTGCAAGAACTACTTTAGCATCTGGCTATCAGTCATCTGCTCCCCTTGCCCTACATTTTCCTGTTATAGAAAGGACTTATTTACCTAAGCTAAAATAAAAAAGCTTGGTTTCAAAGTTTATGAACATCTTCCATTCCATTTCAACAGTATGGTTTCAAAGTGCTTTGTTTGTATCTTATTGTGAATGCTTTTTTACGTCATATAACTTACTTGTATGACTCCGCAATTTTCAGTTGATTGCATCTAATTCTAATCAATTTTTTTTGAGACAGGGTCTCGCTTTGTAGTTCAGGCTGGCCCTCAGCTCACTATGTAGCCCAGGCAAGCCTCGAACTCAGCAGTCCTCCTGTCTCTGCCTCCCGAGTGCTGGGATTACAGGTGTGAGCCACCACGCCCAGCTCAAAACTTTTTTCTGGCTTTTCAATCTCATACTCTCAGTATATCTATCCTTTTACTTCATGATGTTATTAGTCACCTGCAACTTTTCTAACAACGGACCTTTCTCTTGCTTTTGTATTGATCCTTCATCAAAGAATATTTTATACTCGCTAAGTCTACCCCCAGACAACAGATTCACTCACTAACCAGTAAATGAGACCAGGCAACATGCTTCACTATAACAATGAAGCAAATACTACTACTCCCCTCTGATTAGAAAACTCCAGTCTCTTGTCAACCCTGACATTTCCTCATCTTTCTGAGGAATTGATAGACATATTTCAAAAGGTCACACTTGATTCAATAATAAGGAATTTAAAGTCCTGCCCAAGAAAGAGGCAACAAATACACACAAACAGAAGAAACCAGGAATTGTTCTTAGTATATACTAATTTCAAGTCAGTTGAATTTAAAATTATATTTACATCTTTCTCCTATGGCTGATTTAGAATATCTGGAAGGGGCAGATTTTTTTTTAAAAAATAATGAATACAAATAGATCAAATATATTATATAACAGTTTACAAGCTGTTGGAAATCAAGGGAGAAGAATGGTTCCTCCAAAGCAGAAAGTAGAGTGGGTAAACACCATACTTCCCCTAGCTTACCTGCATGAGGATTTCCAGGCTGTAATGTAGGAAGAGCAAACATGGGCAGAGCCCAGGAGGTATCCTGAGTTGTGAAAATGGAACTGAGAATCTGGAGAGATTGAAGAGAGCAAATCATAGGGCACAGTAACAAAAAGAGAAACCCAGATGTTGAAGAACAGACCTAGAATACTGAGCAGAGTTCTAATCTGAATTTGCATGTGAAGAAATTATCCGAGTCTATGGAAGTACCCTAAAAACAGATTAGAGGGAGCAGTGTCTGGAGCTCATCCAGGACCCTTACATTCTGTTAGATGCAGAATCAAAAAACACAAATATGAGAGAACAGGGTATAGTGCTCCCCATAGTTCAAAATAATTAGCGCCAGAATAAATGTTGCTATAGCCTGAAATAACAAATCAAAAAAGCAAGATCTGAGAGAATTAAACAGCTTCCAAGTTACTTATCTACCTCTGAGAACAAATCTCAAGAATCAAAGGATGTTCAGCATCCCACAAGGTAAAAATCACAATGTCTTTTGTCCAATAAAAAATGTTTGAGGAACAAAATGAAGCATAACAATGATTATATTAGACAATAAGAAATATATCAGAACTATAAGTATAGTTTAGACTCAGAAACATCTAGAAAACAAAACAAAATACAAGTTCAAAGTAAGCAAGAGAAATACAATAATAAAGATGGTGAAATAGAAAGCCTAGATAAAATTATCAAAATTCAGTTCTTTAATAAATTAACATATTTGGTAAACCTCAAGGAAGACCTAGAATTAAAAAATGACAGAACATGTACATATTACCAATGTCAGAAAGAGAATTATCACTAGTACAGATCCTACACAAACTGAAAAAATTATAGTAGCATATTAGAAATAATTGTGTGTTACTGTATTTGACAAGTTATATCATATGAAAAAATTATTTGAACAACAAAAACTACCAAAATTTTTTTAAAAATTGAATTGCTTATTGGTACATTTTATAAACAGCCTACAATCACACTTAACACTGGGGAATTTGTACCAATATATGACACAAGTTAATTCTCAATTTTACCCATATCACTACCCACCTCACTACCCCCACCCCCTATATACATGCTCCTTCTTTTTCCTTCCAAATCATAATATTCTTTACCTTCATTACTTTCCCCTACCACATTACCTTTGAATATTTCCTATTTCACAAAATCTATCATACATTCTAAAACTCATTTACATCTACCAGTTCGCATACCAGAGAAAAGACATGGTATTTACATATCTGGGATCTATTTATTTCATTTATTAGTGTGTACTCAGGGTGTATCCATTTGTACATAAATGGATGAAATTTGTCATTCTTTATGGCAGAGTGATACAAAAATGTTATAAATGAAGTTCTGGTCAAACTGGAGGCATAAGTGGCATTTTCAAGTAGATAAAGAACTCTTATGAAAATCTGACAGTGTTTTGCTCTGGGATGGTTTCTCCTCTAAGATTGGGAAAGATGCCCTCTTGAGCTCCGTGTTGTAAGAAAGATTGTAGTCAATATCATAAGCCAAGAAAAAGACATAGAAGGAATCTAAATGGGAAAGGAAGTAGTAAAGCTGTCTTCACATGCAGATTACATAGTTACATCTGTAGAAAATCTGATAAGACCTATAAAAACATCAACTAGAGCTAACAAGTGAGTTTAACTAGGTTGTAGGATACGAAAACAATATACAAACATGAATTGCATATTGAAGAAAATGGAGAAACCAAAATAATTAAAGTGATACTGTTTACAATATGCATCAAAGACACCAACTACTTAGATTCACTAAAATATGTCTAGGACTTAAACACCAAAGCTACAAAACATTGTTTAAATTTTAAAAGATTTACATAAAATAGATTTATACTGATTCATAAGTTTGAGACTCAGTGTTGTTGAGATGTTGATACTTGTCAAATTGATCTCTTCATGCAATACAATTCCAGTAAAAACCCAGCAGTTTTTTAAAAAAATCCTTATTGGTACATTGTATGTACATACCTCACTCACACTCAATATTGGGAATTTGTACTGGTATATGACACAATTTAGTTCTCATTTTTTCCCATTCCCCTACCTACCCCACAACCCCTATCTCCTAAATACATAAACTTTGTTTCCCTTTTTTTGAGTTTGCCCTAAAATTCATAGAAAATGTAGAAGATGTAGAATAGCCATGACAACTCTGAAACACAAGAACAAAGTTAGAATGCCAACTAATTTCACATTTATCATAAAGTAATAATTATCATGATAGTGAAATATTGATATTAAAACAGATAAATAGACCAATGGAGTCAAACAGATGAAAATTCAAAACTTACAAAGACAATGGAGTGAATAAAACTTTTTCAACAAATGTCATTCTACCAAAAGGATAACCCTCTGTTCATCATCTTTCCATTATTTTAACAAATACAGGAGACAAATCAAATTTCACAGAGAAAGGTTTGATTTGGTTTGAAGTTTTGAATGTTTTAGTCTGTGACCTGTTGGCCCCATTGCTTTTAGATGGGGATGTGTGGTGGCACAGGACATTACAGTGGGAATGTGTGCTAGAGGAAACCTATTCACCTCACGGCTCTGGGTAGATGAGTAAGAATGTGTGGTATCCTACTATCCCTTCCAGGGCGGGCCCCCAACACCTGAAATTGCCACTAGGCCTCATCTCTTAAAGTTTTCATTACTTGCCAACACCCTCTAAGGACAAAACCTTTATTACATAGGTCTTGGGGAGAGATTCCATATCTAAACTACTGGAATTTTTATGTTAAAAAATAAATTTCCAGCTATACTCAAACCACTTATAAGAATCTCTTAGTGCTAAATCTAATACCCCTAAAACTTCTAGAGAAGTGGCCTTGGCCTAGGCAAAGTTTCTTAGATACAACATTAAAAGCACAACCTATGTAAGACAAAAATGATGAATTCGACTTTATCATCAAGATTATAAAATTTTCCTTTTAAAAGATTTAACAAGAAGGAAAAAGAAACCACGAATTGGAATAAAATATTTTAAATCATGTATTTGAAAAAGGATGAGTATCTAGAATACATTAGTTCTCAAAATTCAACAATAAAATTAGACTCATAAGTGAAATAAATAAGACAGATGTGTAAGTATCATATCTTTTCTCTAGACTAAAAAACTAAAGGTGTAAATGTGCCAAAATGTATGGTAAGTAATGTGTAATAGGAAGAAAATATACAAAAGGATAAGGAAAAGGGCAGGTAGAGGAAAATGAAAAAGGGAAAGAAAAAATTGATTGTAAAAAAGGAAACAAAGCTTATGTATCGAGGGGGTGGGTGTCATATGGAGGGCAAGAGAAAGAGGAAAAATGAGAATCAAGTTTGTCATGTGCAGGTACATGTTCTCAATGTTAAATGTGATCATATTGTATGTATAAAATGCACCAATAAAATCAATTTTTTTAAATTAGAATTTTAAAAAGGTTTCACTCTTAAATCTTAACTGATGGCAAAAAAGAGACAAAACTTATCTATATAGGGGGTAGGGTGTCATAGGGTGGACAAAGGAATGGGAAAAAATGAGAATTAAATCGTGTCAGGTAATGGTACAAATTCTCAATGTCAACTGGATCATGATGTATATATAAAATGTACCAATAAAATCAATTAAAAATCTTAATGATAAAGAACATGAAAAATTATTTGATATCTTTATTCACTAGAATATCAATTAAAATCACAATGAAATATCCCTGCACAATCATGAAAATAGCTAGTGAGAAAGACTGACTCTATCAAGTGCTGGTGAGGATACAAAAAGCTGGAACTCATACATTGCTGCTGAGAATGTGAAATGGTAGAATCACATGATTCAGCAATTTTCTAAAATGTAAAACTTTTACCTACAATGGGATACAGGAATTCTACCCCAGGTATGTACTCAAGAGAAATCAGAGCAAATGTTCTTCTAAAGAAAGGTGCATACATATTAATAGTAGATTTATTTGTAATATCCCAAACTTTCTGTAACAATCCTAATATCCACCAACAGTTGACTGAGGGAAATAAAACTTACTGTGGTAAATCCATGTCATAAATTTAAAACAGGTGAATTTCAAAATAATGGTGCTATTAAGGAATCCATATCAGAAAAAGGTATATGCAATTTCACTTAAAATTCTAGAAAATATAAATTTCAGTGAAAGAAATCCAACCAGTGTTTGCCTAGTACAATGGCAGGTAAGTAGGAAGAAGGGATCACAGTGGAGCACAGATCAGTCTACACCGGGAAGCATTTCTGGGACTGTTGTTTATGTCCATTATTTTAACAGTGCAGTGGTTTTACAAGTATATACATCTGGAAAATAGGATTCTACATTTTATTTTATATAAGTTATACCAACATAAAGCCCTTAGAAAGTGGTCTTCCATTTAATGACACAAGGAATTAATTCTGGTTTCATAAATATAACTTCATAGTGCTAAAATCACCTCATCCATTTATTTAATATCTTATCTATTTTGAAAAATACTGCATACATGTGTTAGAAGGGAGCATGTACAGTAATATTAATTATGGATTATAAACATAAAACATTATTGGGTATATGTAGAGCTTATTTATTATGACTTGAGTCTCACGTACTTTTTCATTTGAAGGAGTTGGCTTAGTGATTAAGGACGGGGCCAGAGTCTGACTGCCTGGTTGGAATTCTGAGATTAAATTACTTAGCAATGTGCCCATGTGGGTCACTCAATCTTTCTGAACCTCAAATTGTCCCTAAAATAGAAATAAAAATAGTATCTACATCACAAAAGTATTGTATATTGTGAAGAGGGGAGGAAAGGGGCATGCAAAGTTCTTGGCAAAAGGCTATACATAGAAATGGCTCAAGTGCTTATCATCACTGACCTGATCTTTGTCTAAATGGGTATAGATAGACCCATTCCACAGATGTGGTGATCCAAATTCCAGGACCCTCAATTTGAGGCACCCACCTGTGAACCTGAGAGCAGTATTATAGTAAGAATTTCCGAACAGGCATGTAAGTGTCAAGGAGAAATGTTGTTCCCAAGCATGTGCCTTTTTCTTTTGCATCTCATTTTATTTCCTTTTCAGTACTGGGCATTGAACCGATGCCTTTCATAAGCTACATTGTCAGCTACATCCCTAGGCTTTAAAAAGTGTTTTGTTTTGTTTTGCTTTGAGCAGTTTCACTGTTGGTACCTCGGCCATACTGAGGTCAAATTCCAGATCCCCTCCCCCTCGTTGAGCTTTTCAAAGAACTGAGATTACCATGTGTGCACCCCTATCCCCAGCTTCTTTTGTGTTGGGGTGGAGTGTAGCATCCTACACAACCCAAGGTCTTAGCCGAAAAAGTATGAAAAAGATTTAATGCAGAGATGCATTTTATTACAGAGAAACAGTGTAACATTCAGAATTAGAGCTATTACATGAAGAATAAAATTTAAACCTCATTTCTCTCTGCAGCTTTATTTTACATGTATGCACATATGACTGGAAGAATGACTTCCCAGGGTCAGTGGAACTTTCCACCTGAAATAGCACAGGAGCTCGGTTCTGGGGCTTCTCACACACCGTTCTATTAGCTTATCTTATTTTTTGGTATTGAAATGTTTAAGAAGCTGAGGATCTGAAAAACGCAATTTAAATTGTTTCTACTTAACTAGACTGAAATTAAAGCAAAACTTGTGCTTTTCACAAGGTCCACGTGTTCCGGGGTGTTAAAGCCTATGGAAAAGTTTATTTCCTGATGCTGATAAGTGAAGGAGGCCTCGCTGCTCAATAGTTTGTTTACAGATGAAATCTATAGAAGCATAAAATTCAGAACTGTTCTTCATTAGTTATTCTTTCATGTTTACTCACTCAAGTTTTAAATCTTCCCAAATCATAAATATCCTTTGGGAACAAATCCTCTGGTTTTCATAGTTCCCACTAATGGAATATTTTCCTTGATATTTGATTTTATTCCCTTTTATTATTTGTATCCTATTTATCATACTTATCCTGTGCAGATTGGGCCACATCATTTTCCCCCCAGTGCTTATACTTTTTATATGCATTATGACTCATTTGAGTCAACATTTAGTCAGGCTCTCCTCCACATGATTCATTTTAGAATTTTTACGGACCTTAGTCTCAATAAGATTAAATCTCTGGTAATAAGATGCAATGTTTCAGGGACAGTATCATCATACTTATAAGGAGGGAGCTGACTAACTATCCTTGGGTCCTTCTTAATAAATGTGTTATGTGGAACTTACACTTAAAAGGATCCAGTAAGTTTTCCTTTCATATTGTTATAGTACATTTCTGTTAACATTTAAGACAATGATTTCTACAGATTTTTTTCATTTACTAGATACCAATGATTGATGGACTTATTTTTCCACATTATATTTGACCAAATAAATAAATCAATATATCTGTCATTATTTTCTGTTTGTTATGCTTAATGTCTTTTGTCACCCTTAATCTTTTTATCTGGTACTCAGAAATAATTCCTATCTATAGAGTGAAAAAGAATAATCCATGAAAGTGTCTAGCAAATTCTTTGCATAAAGTAAATGCTTAATAGTCATGAGTATTTCCCTCATATTTTCCCCAGTATTAATTTCCCACTAGTGCATTTGTGTCTTAAATATCCCATGTGCTACCTAGAACACAACGTTGTTCCCAAAGGCTTGTAGCTGATCGATGCCACGCCTCTTCCATTAGGATCTTTCCTTGATCGGATCATTATTTCCTTTTGTTTACAGACTTTCAATCTTATTTTTCAACCAAGTGCAATTTCTCTGATCCAGACAGATTTAAATTCATCATGTCAGTAAAGTCCCAGAAGACTATATCATGTCCTTTGCTAAACTTCCAATGTAACATCTGCTGAATCTCACAATGTAAGCCAAGAAGAAGCTATTAAGTTTATATACTTTGATTTGTTCTTCTTAAATTCTGACTACATACTGCTAATTTGGGTTTCTAATAAGAGTTCCACTACCCATGTAATCGATGTCTTCTAGAACATAGAAACAAGTCTATGTTAAAATAACATGACTTTTTCTAATTATAAAAGTACCAGTTGAACATAGAAAAGTTTAAAAAAATCAAGAGAAGTAAAAAGGAAAAAATATGTTAACATTTTGGTGTGTTTTATACATGTGTCTTCTATCCAGTTTCAAGATATGAAATTATGTGCATTTCTTTTTTTGGACCAACACGTGTACAATAAATTTTAATGGCTACAATTTTGCACTTTTAAACTTCTTCAATTTTGCACAATTAATTTTTTCCATCTAAGGTAACATTTAACCTAAATATAGCGCAGATTTAAATTATAACTCAACAGCCAATATAGGCATGGATTGTATCTTAGGGGACTTCAAAAGGATCAGAGCATCATTATAGATTTTAAATAGAATTATGATTTGGGGTTTTTTATTTTCAAAAATTTCTGCTTTTCATTAGGAACCCTCTTTGAAACTCATCATTACACCCTAATGATTTGCAATTTCTTCTTTGCCTTTCTCTTGTTATACATCTCTAAATGATAATAAATATTAGAAATTTTAAAATTAGATGACATAAGGGACAATTTTGTTTTTGCTGTGTTTCCATGAACTAATTTTCTTTCCTTATAATGCCGAAAACCCTCTTACGTGGCAGCAACAACTCAACTATATTTTAACTTGGCTTTCATCTTCTTCAACTGCCCTCCCCCACTGCATCCCCCAAAGCTTTTGTTAATGAGTCTTCATTATGCCAGACATGATTGTTCATAGCTGGTAGAAGGTTTTCCCAATATTTTCATACTTTCACTAAATTCTAATGAAGTTGACTGGATGCAGATGCTGCTTCTCCTTATGACTCACCAAACTGACTTGAGTACAGCATATCTGGAACATTCTGGAGAGCTGTGCTTTAACTCCAAGTGGTCAGCAAGCTCACAGAATGTGGGGTAGCTCTAATCTGCCAGGAGTGTCTATGTTATCGCCAGAGCTCATATGTCTACTTGGAGGAAGGGCCACTTCACTTTCCTCAGTTATTCTGCGGCCAATGCTTGTTTATTACCTCACTCCTGCAGCCCCTTCTATCACATAGTGCTTCATCCGTGCTATCTGAAGTTCTCATTCAGTTGAGAGGGGCCCACCAGGCTTTAAAAACCCATGAACACAGTACTTGCTTATGTTCTTTTTTGTATACCCAGTATCTAGCTCATTACATGGGATTTCCAGGTTTGAGTTGAAATGAATAGTCTGGTATGGTAACACTTGCTTTGTGCCAATCTCCTTCATTCCTTAGAAACCGTTTCAAATAACCAGCATAAGCACCATTTCAAAACGATGGACAAGACAGTATCGTGATCAGCTGAGTGGGTTAGGAGATGAGATTCCCAGTGTCACCACTTATTTTGTAAGTGGCAGGTAGTTTAGCTGTTTGCCTAGGATTTTTCTTGTAGTAAGTGGGTATTACCCTAGTACCTATAGCACAAGGTGTCATTAGTTGCACACTTTTCAGAACTGCTCTAAGCATGTATTTCATGATCAGTAAATATTACCAGCAATTATTACTATGGAAGGTCTGTAATGTAGCACCGAGAAGCACTGTCTTGCACTGGACTGGATCCAGTTTAAATCAGTACGGTCACATGTGATGAAAATGAGAAGAACTTGGGTTCTCAAGAATATTCCTAGGGATATATATTTTAAGACGAAATGTTGGAAGAAATTTTAGTGGACATGAAAGCCTGAACAGATCTTACATGCTAGAACTTGTTCCATTAACATTTATTTAACTTAATTCTGTCTCCTTTTTGATGCATCTTTGTTTTCTAATTGAGTTTATTGGAACATTTTAGGAGTACATTATGACACATTTATCATGGAGAATTTGTACTTGTACATGATGTATCTTGATTATTTTTTCCCCATTTCCCTGCCCTCCCTGAAACCCTTCCAGTCCAACTATATACATCGGCTTTGTGTTCGTATTTTCTTGTTTACTTTTTTTTTTTTTTGAGACAGGGTCTCGCTTTGTAGTTCAGGCTGGCCCTGAGCTCACTATGTAGCCAAGGCAAGCCTCGAACTCAGCAATCCTCCTGCCTCTGCCTCCTGAGTGCTGGGATTACAGGCGTGAGCCACCACGTCCGGCACTGTGGTATGTGGTATTGGTTGCTGGTGGATGTGAGTCACCATGCCCAGCATTGTATGTGGTAACCGGGGGTCAAACCCAGGACCTTGTGCTTGTGAGGCAGGCGCTGGAACCACTGAGCCAAACCTCCAGCCCTCCTGTTTACTTCTAATTATTTCATTCCCTTCTTTGCTTTAGTCAAGATGCATGTTTCATTATATCTCAGAGTGACCTGCAGTCTCCTCACAGGAGTGTCAATTCCTTGATGCCAAGTCTGGACCATGAACTTCTTGGTTAAGAAATAAAAAGTGGATGAGCTCTGATTCCTCTCATACATCATTTCATGAGTACCATGTTAATTTGGAAAATTAAAAAGTTAAAAGTTAAGTATGTTATCAAAGCATCTCCCACATTTTCTTTCAGCTTCAAATGAACAATGGTCATCTCCCTCACGGGAAATTCCCATGATTCCCATGTACAGAGTAGAGGCTTTTCTGGCTCTTTGGTTTCAGTTTCTACATTTTTTTTTTTTTGTTTTCTTTTGGAGGCACCTGGATTGAACTCGGACCCTTGTGCTTCCAAGGTAGGTACAGTACCACTTGAGCTAAATCCCCAGCCAGTTTCTACTTTCTTTTCTTGGAAGTTGCCACAGATGGACAAGGGCAGCCGCATTTTAAAGCTCCTTTAGAACATGGGAGGACTTCTGGTCCTTGTGCTGTAAGTGGACAGTCCTACAAATGCAGATGCTTGCTCTCAGGTGCCCCAATATGTTCTGACACCAGTGAGTACTCTTCTCGAACAGAGATGCTAGCACAATAAATAAATGGAAGGAGTGAACTATTTTCCTAGCTTTAGGAAACCACTAGCTCCCTAAAATCTTACTGTTTCTATAGAAGCTACATTTGGTACTGTCTGATTTGGTGCTCCTGGATAAGGCATCTTGGTATTAAACAGTGTGATTCTGTCTTCATCAAGAATAACTACAGGTCGGGAGGCAGAGACAGGAGGATTGCTGGGTTCACAGCGGCTTGCCTGGGCACCATAGTGAGCTCAGGGCCAGCCTGAACTACAAAGCCAAGACCCTGTTTCCAAAAAAAAAAAAGCAAAAAAAAAAAAAAAGAATAACAACAGGGCTGGGGATTTAGTTCAAATTGTGCTGGGTCAACCTTGGATGCATAAGGACCAGAGTTCAATCCCCGGTACTGCAAACAAACAAACAATTCCCCCCCAAAACCAACAAAAACAACAACAACAACAAAAACCAGATGCTTATAATCCCAGCAGTTAGGAATTAGGAAGGCTGGTACAGGAATGCAAGATCGAGTCCCACCTGAGCAATTTAGCAAGATCCTGTCTCAGAATAAAACATAAAAATAAAACAGAGCAAAGGATGTAGCACAGTGGCAGAGCACCCCAGGATTTGATTATCAGCACTGGAAAAAAAAAAGAAAGAAGAAAGAGTGATGAGGCCTCAATAATAGCAGAAGAAGTGGATTTGGATACAATGGATAAAGTGCCCTATTAAAGCAGATTGCTACGAGTGGTCAGGGCAGCTTCTTTCTTTGTGGGGGCTGTAATAGATTACTTTCTCAAGCTGTGGTCTGAGCAAGAGTAAGCTTTCACATTTTCCTCTGGTTGAACAAAGTTTCTCTGGTTGTTTGGGATAGTACATTTTCCCGTTTAATTTGTCTGTTTTTAAATAATGCCATTCATTTTTGGTATTGAGATTAAAGAGGTATATTGGCATACCATGAGCAGTTTTTGAGGTCATTCTCTCCTACAAGGCTGTAGGCAGACTGGAGTCTTCTCTGATGCACGGATCTTCCTTACTGTTGACCATCTATTTAGTTCCTTTCTGCTAAGCCCTAATTCTCCCAAACTTTTGGACTTATGCAATAATTTTGGACGCAGCAATAATTCATTACATGAATTCATTTTTCTTTTCAGATAAACTGGATTGATAATTTTCTTTCATGAGAAGCAATCATCCAGATTAAAAGGAATTTGGTTTTTAAATGCTGAAGCAGCTGCCACGGGATGTTATGTCCTTTGCTCCAGAGAAAGTCTTGAAGTTCTACAGCCATGCATGCTTGGAACAACTTAGTTGGACCCTAGTTACAAGGCACAGGCTGCGGCGGAGGGGTCTCAAGGCCAGAAAGTCTGTGAATTCAAAGTTAGGATTTTGTTTATAAATTTATAAAGTTTTGTACCGATAAACCCAAGAAAATTAGGTGAGATTATCTCAAACTGTGTCAGACAAATTTTATCCACTGGATAAAAGTCCTGAAACATCTTGTGATCCTTATCTTACTTTTTACATATCTCCTCAGGCAGCCTCCTAATTTTATAGCTTTATATTGGTGGCTTGTCAGAGAGTACATTTTACTCTAAATTTGAAGTCTCATCTTTGTCATTTCTACCTAAATATATGCATGTAGTTTTCTTTCTCTTATTTTTTGGCAATAACATTTATATATTGTACTTTTAAAGAAGCGTAATTCATCCATTCACTATTGTTTTTCAATTTTTATAAGGCATGTTTTCCTTCCCTCCTCATTCTCACTAACTCTGAATTGTGTTGATAAGTCCTTTTCAGCATAAAACATTCAGGCAGATGTTTTCTTCAGGGGGAAACTGTAAAAAAGAAAAATCCCTCTCTTTTACTCTATTCTGCTACCTTGATTCTCCCTCCTACTTCTTGTGACTTTTCCTTCTGGTAGTCTCTTTTAATGCAGTCACTATAAAACTTGAACAAGACAGTCCAGACCCTGAAGATGAGGCAAGAGTGAGCTAGATAGGGAAACTGAATACACACCATAAGCACTGAATGAGCTCCGGCATTCCAAAGACTGACCCCCTTTAGCTATGGTGGTAAGTCTTACTTCCTGGAAAAGGACCACTGTAAGACAGTTAAACAGACATGATCGCAATGTTTCAAATCTAATCTTTTTATTTTAGTCTTTAAAATGAAAACATTCATTATTAAGTCCCAAAACACTTAGTATCAATCATATTTCATCCCTCTTTCTCTTGCTAACAGGCAAAACAACAATAATTAAGAACATACAAGTTCCAAATAGGGCAGTGAAAAAGTAAGGAATCTATTCTGCAGAATTGGCAAAACCTGTATCTAATTTACATAAGGATGCGTTTTATTCATCTTTTTGATTAAATGTACCAGTTTCAGAAAGCATTTCCCATGATACTGGTTTTGCAGGTAATTTACAGATTAAATTTACTTCAGATGTAAAAGAAAAGTCAGAATTAAACATACTCTGTTAGGTATTCATCATCATTATTAACCTGTAAAGGTTTGTTTCTTAGAAAAAAGTTTTGATTATCAAACTTTCCCAAAGACCTTCATGTGATGGGTGAGTAATGAGATTGCTGAGTATCTTATCTTCGTTTTGTTTATGTAGGGTGTTTCGCTGTCGTTGTTTGATGACCCTTGCTACTTTGTTATTTTTAAAAATCCAGTATATTCCAAGGCCTATAAAATAGTAGAATCATTTGGTGTTTACTTTTCAATATGTGCTCATGTGTAGGAAATATTGTTCTATAGATATTTGAGGGATTAACTTTGACTTGTCGATTTGGTTTTAAGTGTCTTGAAATTAAAAATTTCCTATTTATTCTAATAGAATAGGACATGAAATTGAAAATTTTCCTTTTTATCACTTACAATTCTCTAGCTCTCTCTCTCTTTCTCTCTCTCAAATTTATGAGGACTTTATATCCGTTCTGTTTTCTTTACTTTGTTCCTTATATTTCCTCTTCCAGCCATGTTTGCTTTTTTTACCAGTCCCCAAAGAACTTCTGTTGTCATCATTTAACATTTGAATGGCAATAATATTTTACAAAATACTATGACTTTTTATAAGATATTCTCATGCCTTCAATAACTTTAGGTCATTATTCACCATCCAGCACAGGGTTTTACTTTAACTTGTAGGCAGATGGATATTCTTCTTGTCTGTGCTCTTTACAGTAGCTTCGGAAAACTTTAACTTGAAACCACGTTCAGTCATAGGCTATGCAGGTTCCTGAATGCCTTACTTTCAGAAGCCTTCCAACTTTCTGTGGCTTTTTGTTCTTACCTTTAGATCAAAAGGAAAGTGTTTTATTTTGTTTCTAGACTCGTGAAAATATACAAGAATATGGAGTAATTTGATGCATGTAATACTGAATTTGGAACATCTTCAAATAATAGATGAGATTAAAAAGTCCTAAGAAATTGGAGTTACTGGAATACATATTTAAAACTTGAGATCTGCCTCTGTACGGGTTTTTAAAATAGCACATTAAAAGATTCTTAGTGTTTGAATAATTGACAGGAATTCTGATATGCATCACTATTCAGTTGAGAAATTTAATATGAATGTTGATTTATTGATGTACATTATTTAAAGAGTACATACATGCTTTTACCCTTCCTGTTCTCAGAAAGTCCCCGGAAGAATGAGGCTTTGAAGCTGTTTCCCCAAATACCAAAACTCTCAAGTTGTATATGATTCAATCACAGACCACAAGTTCATTGTATAATATGGCCTTTATGAGAAACCAGAGTAAATATCCAGTACACTTTTCCACTAATACGCACTGGGAGCTCCTTTAGGGAAACTTGGACAAGGATCAGTACCCTTGAAATGCTTGCCTTTGGGAATGTCTCTCTAATCTAACACCCAAAGAGACGATGTGCTTCCTCTCATATCTTCTCTAGATCTTAAAAACTAAGGAGCAAGTTGAAGTTTGGCCAACACATTTTTCTCTCTGGTAATATTCTTAACTTTGCGATTACCCTGAACTCACTTCTCATTTGTTTCACTGTACTTTACTCAAGAATTTGTTAAATTGAATTCCCTAATCAGTGCTTCCCAAACTTATTCACACTCAGTCATCTTTTACATTGTTGTGTGTGTACAGCACATGGGGTAAAATGGAGAGGTTTTGGAGACTTTTAACTGGAGTTTGCTTAAGAAAACTGATGTATGGGCCGGAGGGTTAGCTCAGTGGTTCCGGCGCCTGCCTTGCAAGCGCAAGGACCTGAGTTCGATCCCCGGTTACCACATATTACCACATATAATGCTGGGCGTGGTGGCTCAAGCCTCTAATCCCAGCACTCGGGAGGCAGAGACAGGAGGATTGCTGAGTTCGCAGGGGCTTGCCTGGGCACCATAGTGAGCTCAGGCCCAGCCTGAACTACAAAGCAAGACCCTGTCTCCAAAAAGCAAAAAAAAAAAAAAAAAAAAAAGAAAACTGATGTAAATATGAATAAAAGTTTTCCATACAAATTACGTTATATAAATATACTAAGAGAAACAAGACACGGATATTTAGGATTTTACTCATTGAATTTATATACAGCTTCCAAATAAAATCTTATAAGTTTTGTAATGAAAAGTTTTCTTTAGTATATTTTATTATACTGTACTATGATTTGGTTGGCTATACACATATCATAATCAATAATGTTTTAATGAGGATTTCCTCATGTTCTTGACAAAAATCATCTGTGAAAAACTATGTTCATGCAAATAGGAGGTGGCAAATAGGAAAAATGTATTGTCACTTTTTTTCTCCATTCCATAGGCTCTTTAATATGCACTGGGTTCAAATCACTTGAACATTTCAAAGTAAGCTGAAGTATCCTTTTAATTCACCAATAAATGTAATATTTTAGTTTGCTGAAAAAAAAAATTACAGGTCCAGTTTATACTTTTTAAAAAATCAAGTATTTCAAAGTACTCTGAAGTTTTCCCTTAATAATACACAGATGTTACTTGACTTCATAAGGTTTTTTATAAAGATCCAAATTACTGTCTTAAAAAAAATGTCTAGCAAATTATTTTAATTTCTGTTGAAAATGTTGCTTATAAAAAGTAATATATTAATATATTTAATGTAATATACACTGAAATATCTTTGCAGATTTTGATTAAAACCATTTTTGAAGCCGCCACATTTCTACAAATCTGCAAATAAACAATAATTCATTTTTTCAATTTTTCTTTTAGTTTATGAATCATGGACAAACTTCCTTTGTGTAGCCAATGCATTGTAATGTCAAACAGTGGAAAGTTGAGTATTCTGATCATATTTTGAAATGATCTAATAATAGGTGGAACTATGGTACATTAGATTTTACTATATTATCATAGTTAAAATACTATGCATACAATTAGATGTAAAGACATTTATACTAGAGAGCATCTTTATAAATAGAACATAATATTACTAAATCTCATCTCAGGATCTTCACAAAAAATTCTTCTGTTAAGCCTTCCTTCAGTGATATGATGGTGTATTACTTATTTTGAATGGTTATTTCAGCCCTTAGTTGGGCTCTCTGTGCGAAGCAAATATAGGCCTCCCAATAATTCTCCTTCAGAGTTCAAATGAATATTATTACTGAGTCATATTAGTTTTTTGATTCATAGTTTCTTAGGTGTTTTCTGTACATCACTTGACAGGTTATCAATGTATTAGTTGTGTATTGGTCTGAAAATAAATAGCTATAAAAAGTGAACATCTGTAAATATAGAATTTTCTTGTGCCTCTGTTTTAGTTTTTAAAATATATTTTAGCATGAATACTTTTAAAGATCTTTTTAAGTCCCATGAAAACAAGTACTAACTTCCAAGTAATTCAATAAAGTCTAAAATTTATAAATATTAGTATCATTATATAAATGACACTTTTGAAATTTCAGTTTTCTGAAGCTATAAATTTTAGAAGCCCCTTAAAAATTGTTTTCCTAAAATAACTTAATTGATTTTTATAAATCATGTTTTTAAAAAAATTCCTAGAACAACAAATCACTGCAAAATCCATTTAAAAAATTAGTAGCTTAGCACAGTGGTGTGCACTCGTAGTTCAAACTACTTGAGAGGCTAAAGCAGGAAAAATGCAAATTACAGTCCAAGCTTGACAATTTAATAGTGAGATACAACTTCAAAATAAAAAAGGGCTGAGGATGTAGCTCAGCACAGAGACCCCAGGTTCAATCCCTAGAAACACAAAAGGAAAGAAGGAAGAGATGGAAGAAGAGGAGAAAAGCAAGAGGAGAAAGAACAGCATGAGGAAGAGGAGGGAGAAGAGCAAGAAAAATTACCCAAATCATTTACCCTTCTATTTTATCTCTTCTACTCAGCTATCCCCAAACTGTAGAGAATTTTTTAAAATTTTTTAATTAAAAATTAATTTGAATCTTTATTGGTACATTATATACATACATCATGATACACACTATATTGAGAATTTGTACCAGTATATGACACAATTTAATTCTCATTTTTCCCATTCTCTCACCCACCCTACAACCCACCGCACCTATACACATGAGCTGTTTCCCTTTTTTAAGTTATCATATTTTTTCTTCCCCTTGTCACTTACCCTTACGCCTCATTTCCCTTTGAATATTTCTCTATTTCACAATATCTACCATATATTCTATTTTTTGTAAGTACAAAATTCACAAGATCATTTTAAGGACCACTGCAGTATTAAATCATTGAAAAATGATTCGTTATATAATTAAGCACTTATTTTTCCCCATATATATATATATATATATAATTTTTTTTTTTTTGAGACAGGGTCTTGCTTTGTAGTTCAGGCTGGCTCTGAGCTCACTATGTAGCCCAGGAAAGCCTCGCACTCAGCAATCCTCCTGTCTCTGCCTCCCGAATGCTGGGATTACAGGCGTGAGCCACCACGCCCGACACTGTGGTATGTGGTATTGATTGTTGGTGGGCGTGAGGCACCATGCCCAGCATTGTATGTGGTTACCAGGATTGAACTGAGGACCTCGCACTTGCGAGGCAGGTGCTGGAACCACTGAACTAACCCTCCGGCCCTCCCTATTTATATCTTTTAACAGTTTTTCCTCCTCCATTCTTTCCACACATAACACAGTCAAATTTTCAAAGGACCCTAAATCAGTGCTGGCCACTTGTGCTTCCAGATGGTTTCAGGTATAGATTTAACCCTTAAAGAGTTCTGGAAGGAACGTTAAACACCCTTTCCTACTTGATTGAGAAATGCTGACTTTGAGGACTAGTAGAGTACCCTGATCCTTTAACTACCCAACTTGAGTTACAAACAGCCTTTGTGAATGAATTGAATTTTTAAGTCAAGGGTACAAATCCATAACACAGTCAAATCTTCTAAGGCTTCTACATAATTTCTGAGCCCAAAGAATTCAAGACAAGTTATCATGAGCATAGTTACCAGTCTGGTGTCAAAAGCTGATCGTGCAGCAACTCTGCCCACAAGGGTCAGTGACTTCTCATTGTTCATAAAGTTGGCACCACAGTGAGCTTGGTATTCAAGACCTCTGCAGTGTAGGTGTGATTTAACTTTCCAGTGTAACCCTGTTAATTTACAAAGCCTTTAACAGAATTTCTAATGAAGGGTTGCAACTATTAGTAAGTGATAGGAGAACCAGCTTCTAAAAGGATGTGGTAATGTCAGAAGAACATGGGCCAGCTCCTGTTCCAGTGTTTCGAGCACCTTCTCACTCACCATTCTGATACACCTGCAATGCTCTTTCCCACAGCGAGGCCCAAAGGGATGGACCATGAGCCTTTCAAACAGCCCTAAGAGGAAGTTTCCCCTTATCAGCCTCCTATGTGTTGTATTTCTTTTTTGACTATAAGAACATTATAGTCTGTAATTTATTAAATTCTGCTTTGTGCTGTAGCTAGTTTGGTTTCTCTGGTTTATTTTCAATTTTTAAAAAATTTCCTAAGGTAGGGACTCTGATATATTGTTTCTATGTCACATGGTCTTTGAAATGATATCTTTTTCAGAAGTCAGGGTTTCTCAATCAAACAGGAAATGGTGTTGTAATGTTCCGTCCAGAACTCTTTAAGAGTTAAATCTAGGGCCGAAGGGTTAGCTCAGTGGTTCCGGCGCCTGCCTCGCAAGCGTAAGGACCTGAGTTTGATCCCCGGTTACCACATATAATGCTGGGCGTGGTGGCTCACGCCTGTAATCCCAGCACTTGGGAGGCAGAGACGGGAGGATTGCTGAGTTCGCGGCGGCTTGCCTCGGCACCATAGTGAGCTCAGGGCCAGCCTGAACTACAAA
>PVIC010006747.1:0-53214 GCA_004025085.1 Thryonomys swinderianus
CCAAGAGACAGAGGAGGAACAGGGGCTGGGCACAGGGGGTCCTACTCCCCCATGACTCATCCCCCCATGACAGTGACATCAGTTCATCAGCCCTCATGACCTTGTCATCTCTTAAAGGTCTCATCTCTTAATATCGAGATGACAACTAAGTTTCAACCTAGGTTTTTGGGGAAACATACAATGAACAGCCTAGAGCTGGTGAGAAGGGTGTTTTGCGTGGGCAAAAGCGAATGAGTTAGAGAGAGAGGCAGAAATGGATTCTCTCCTGAAAGGTGCTGGAAAGAGGCTAGGCCCCCACATTGGGCCCCCACATCTGTCTATACCTCTTCCTTCCACTCTCCCAGGCCACAGACCAGACCCACATCTCATGCAAATCATATGCAAATGCCCCCCTCCCATCAACCCAGAGGCACCCAGAGGAGTGGGAAATATTCTCGACTGGGTCCTTCCCTTCATTAATTTTCGAGCTGTAGTACATTACTCATGGATAATTAAGAGTGAGCTATTAATACAACATTTAATATTCAAGTGCAGTGAAGAGGAGAGAACTCTTAAGTCACAAAATCTTATCCAACAAGACCTTGTGGTTTAGAGATTGGTTTTTTTCCCCCTTCCAGATGCTCCATAGAAATATGGGCCTAGGAACTTCATTTATTGGCAGAATATGAATAAGACCCCAGATTACCAGGAGGGATCCAGCAGCGGCCATTAGGCATTTGCTCCTTCTGGAAGTATAACCTTTCTGTGGGACGTACCCAGAGCCCAGGGGTGGCCTGGTTGTTCCTTGGCTGGAAGGGAATTGATGACAAGAAGTTGCTCAGAGGCAGTGACAGAGGGGGAAATATGGCCATGGGACCAGGTTTGTCCATGACAGAGGCTGCTGGAGCATCTAGGGTGGGAATGTGTTGGTTCTGGATGCCCTCTAACCCAAGCTCACCCTGGCCTGCTGGCTCTCCATGTGGCCTTGAAAATAGGGTCCCTGCACAAATCTCTGCCTCGCCGATCCCTAGAGTGTGACACAGAAAAGGAGCTTGGAGTTTGGTGTGAGGCAGTAAAACATGTCTGAGGATCCCGTGGCTTCACTGCTTCCTGCCTTCATCTGCCTCGAGTGTGTTTGATGGTGCTTAAATGTCAGCAGCAGGTCACCCCAGAGACAGTGCGGCGTGTGTGGGTGGCAGGCCCGGGTCGCATCCTCAGTACTGGGACTTCCCCATGGCCCCGCCTCTTGGCCCTGCGTTAGCATTCCCAGGGGCCTCTGCGTATCCTGAGCTCTGTCTAAAAGCTCTTGGTGCTGGTGGCCCATGGCTCTGTGGTTCTGGCCCTAAGAGCTGATGGGACAGCCTCATGGGGGAGGAAGGAAGCAGCTCAGCCTTCGTATAGGCAGAGCAGTGAGCTGGAGGAAAGGCAGATACCTCCCCATGTGCATGGATGTTTCAGTCGCACTCTCACCTGCAAGGCACAGGCACGCTTCTCAGTTTTGCCTGTGAGGCTGGAAGGCTCAGAGACACAAAAGAACCTGCCTGAAGCTGCCCAGAAAAGCTTGGGACTCCTGGGACCCCTGTCTCCAGGGCCTGTTCTGTGTTTCCCACTTGGGGAGTGCATGGTGGGTGGGTAAAGATGTGGCAGTTTAGTATCAGCCCAGAGGCAAGCTGGCCCAGCTTCGAGTCCTCACATCATCCTGTGGGAGCCTGGCAGTATCTCTTTCAGTGAGGGCACTAATACCCTCATGAGGGCCCCCGGCTTTGTTGACCACCCAGAGTCTCTATCTCCTCATCCCTTTATCCCCCTTGTCAGTCAGCTCCCCAGCATTATAATAAAACACCAGAGACAGTCGGCTGGCAGAGTGAGAAGGTTTGTTTCGGTGGTTACAGTCCACGACTGAACTGTTGCCCTCGCTGAGGACGTGGCAAGGAGATCACCTCCCAGACAGGAAGTCAGAGTGAGAGCCTGGGTCCCACTGTCTCCTTGGCAGGCGTCCTTGATGACCCACAGACCTCCCTCCGGCCCTTCCTCTTCAGGGTCCCCTCAGCTTCCCACGGCACCACCCAGAGGACCAAGACCTTTGGGGACACTTGTCTGAACTGCAGCAACCCCAGCCCCAGGGGAACAGCTTCCATGGGCGAGTCTGGGGGGTGGTGCAGCATGCAGTCCTAAGGCAGCCTGAGCAAACAAACGTAGCTTCGCTCTCCCTTCTTCTTTTCCTTTCCTCGTCTCTCTCCTTTTCCTTCTTCTTTCTACCCTCTTTCCGTTCTTTCATCCACCCACCCAGCATCTCTCATAATTCAGCATTATTCAGCCCTTCTCTGTTTTTTCCCCTCCCTTCCTTCTATCTGTTTATCCATCATCCATCCACACTCTATTTCCCCTCGCTTTCCTCCTCCTCTCCTTCTCTCCCCTCATCCGCTATTCCTGTTACACCTTTCTTTCTCTGCGTCCATCATCCATCCCTCCCAGGGCCCCACGCGGGTCACCGAGGCCCTCCCTGCGCCCCACCCTGACTAGGCACCACGCTTTCTGCTGAGACACCCTGGTTACGTTCTGTCCTCACGCTGGCGGACGGTGACTCAGTCACACAGATGAGCCTTGTTAAGTCACATCCTCCCAAACTTACCCTCCATATTTGATTACCAAAAAAATCCAGCGGGCTGTGTGAATAGAAAATTAATTTTATTTACACAGATAGGAATGATTAAACCCTAACAGCTGTCCAGATATTTCCAAGCTGCAAAGGCCACAATATGCTCAAGGAGGCTCCCCAAGGGGAGGTTGGCCAGGAGATGCCAGGTATGGGGGGAGGACCCCTCCGGGCGGCTGGCAGAGAGCTGGACAGCCCTCCCCACCTGCTCCGCCTCACCCCTCCCAGCTGGCTCCATGCAAATCTCCCCAGAGCCTCATTTGCATGCACCCCAGCTCATTTCCATATCCCCCAACTCTGGGTGGCGGGCTGCTGCAGGGCTGGCTGACAGCAGCCCTTTTGTTTCCTACTGCCGTCTGGGGAGTTGCTCCTCCATCCTTCGAACTGGGAAAAGAAAAAAAAGAAAGAAAAGCAAAAGAAAGAGAGCGAGAGAAAGAAAGGCAAGGGGGGACCCTTGAAGACAAAGAGACAGGCACCATCTGGGTGACAGGGAAGGAGGAAATGCCACGGTCTGGCAGGGCCGGGTGGCTGGAATGGGAGCTCTCGTGTGGGTGGGGCTGGCTCGAATCTAGAGTTTGCCATTTATTTGGATCTGGAGTCTTAGGCAGGTGGTGACAGGGGCCAGGGTGCTGTGGTGCCTCTGTTTCCCCATCTAGGAAATGGCAAATTCACACCAGGTGCCCGGAGTTGCTCAGAGACCTGCGGGGCCACAAGGACGTTGCTCGGTGTGTCTCCGCCCCTTGGTCCAGGTTCGGGGAAATCCTGCTGCGCCCCCCACCCGTGGTGGGAGTGGGGTGGGGTGAGGGGCTGTGAGTCCGGGTGGGTGGCACTGCTGGACCCGCCTCCCTCACAGAGCGGCCTGTCCGCCCGGGCCTCGCCTTTCTCCTCCCCAGGGCGGTGGGACTCTCCCTCCCGGGGCTGGTCCTCTCATCCCTGCCTTCTGCTGCGTCAGTGGACAGCAGCAAAGCCAGCATCCAGCACAAGGGAGATGGCGATGGTGACAGGAATGTTAACAAGAGAACTCGGTGCCGGGCAAGGTGCGGACCCTTCTCTTTCTCGTCCTCTCATCGCTCTGTGCAGCAACGCTGATCCTTTTACAGATGGAAATGTGGAGGCCCAAACTCAGGCCTCAGCCTGTAGCTCTTGCCTATTGCCTAGGAAGGACTTGAGCCATATCCCAGCCATCAGAGTAGCTCCTGTTTCTTGAATGAGAATTTACACCTCACCCAACAGAGTTCTGCTCTAGGCAGATGGGTCTGGGGCTCCCTGGCAAGAAGTCGGGGTGTGTGTCCCCATCCCATCAGCAGGAAGAACCTGCTTCAGTGGACAGGTGCATACTAGGCACTGTCACAGGCCCAGGACGGGCAGGAAAGCCCTGGAATCACTGGAAATACTCTGGCCGCCTGTGGTGCTGCCTTGGGATCCTCTCTGCGCCTACCTTGGACCTGCTTGTCCCTCTGAGGGCCTGGAGAGGTGCTGGAGGCTCTTGGCTTGGCCTGAGTCCTCCCCTGCGCCCTGGGGTTGTAACTCTGTCCTGAGGTCGATGCTGTGGTTTTAAATTTAGCACAGTGCAAAGCCTTGGGTGACCTGGGGCGATTCATCTTTCTAACCCTGGCTCCTGGGCAGGGACTGAGGATCTCAGCTCTGTCTGGAATGAACAAGAAGTGGTCACAGGGGACAAGGGACCCTCTTGGCTTCCTCGAACTTTCCCAGACTTCCCCAAACACCTCCCTTGGCTCCATTATTCCTTGGGTCAGAGTCACTTGACTCCCTTTTGGTCAGATGCCTGCACAGGGCCTCCTTACTGCAAATTGTGGGCCATGAATTCAAGTTGTGGCTCATTGTAGGGTTTCTCTGCGACCTGCAGCAACACCTTGACTCAGTGGGCCTCAGTTTCTCCACTTATCCGAGAGGGCCTGTGTTTTGTCTCCTGGCTGTCCCTCGAGGTGTTATGAAGATTAAATATTTGTGATGTGTGACTTATTTGCTTCTGCTCATGTGTTTCCCCGAAGTCTTTGCCTGGAAGCCTTTTGCTGATACGCTGTCACTGGGGAGGGGGCCCTGGGGCACTGGCGGGCACAAGGAAGGTAGCAGGCAATGGTGGAAGAACAACACCGTCCCTGGGTGAGCTGTTCTGGAATGTAGCCCAACCAAGGCCACATGGTCAGTGGCTGTGAGGCGTGGACCCTGGGGGGGTGGTGACACAGGGTCCGCACTGAGAAAGTTTGTGCACACAAGTCCAGGGGCAAGGACTGAGGGATTAGCACTCAGAGGCACCAGGCCGCTGGGCTAGCTCCTGCTCCGGGGAGGCTGGACAGGCCACTACGGGGCCAGCAGGCCTGGGGGCAGGGCAGAGGAGAACCTGACACCCCGAACACTTGGTCCTGTCGCTCCCAGGGGATTTGGTGAGTGGGTGGGTCACTTGCCGGGTACATTCCGTGCTGGGCAGCCGGGAGGTGGTGGACTCTGGGCAGCCTTTGTGGGCCTGACACTCACAAAATGCGGGACAGGATACGACGCGCGCTAGGTGCTCTGTAAACGTTCGGTTGTTGTCACACGTTTATTTGCGTTTGGAGACTGGGTTCACGAAGTGTTATGGGCTGGCTTTGAACTTTCTGTGCCACCCAGGCTGGCCTCAAACCGTGGACGTTCCTTCCTCTGCTTCCTACATGCTGCGAGTGCAGGGGATGCCACTGTGGCCAGCTACACAAGTATTTTTGAATGAATAACTAGACAAAAGAAACTCATTTCTCCACTGAAAACCTGGACGAGTCTTCCATGGTTCAGCATAATCTCCTCCCATCACCTCAAACCTCCATCCACGCCTCTGGAGGGGTCCACTTGCACCTCCCATCGGCTCATTTCTCAAAGCTCCCCATGTGCAGACCTGACAAGGACACCTCCGTGAGGACCCCAAGCCTGCCTTTGCCCTCAGCTCCTCCCACCCTGCCTGCAGCCACTACACGAACCTCCTTGCCCTCCCACTTCCCTCCCACCCTGCCCCTGCGGCCTTGGCAGTACGAGTGGCCATCTTAGCCCTCTGTCTCAAACCTGCGAAGGGTAAATGCCACCCATAATGCACCTGGCCTCCTCATGCCAGGGGCCTTGGCCAGGGCTTCACCTCCTGCCCCTCCCGGGTGGGGTGGGTGACTGCTCCACCATAGGCCACCCGGAGTGGCTCCTCCTCCTCACTTACTGGATCTTTCTATCCTGTGTGTCTCCCACATCTGAGGTTTTATTTTCTTTCAGGTCTTGAGGGGAATCTCCATCATGCTGTTAAGTTATAGGAACATGCCTGGGACAGGCTTGGGATGCGAGAGGTAGAGGCTGTTGGAATGAGGCGACGAATCCTTCCCAGGATGGGCTATTTGCCCTGCATCGCCCATTAACCTGTCAGCCCTCTCGATTGCCCTTCCTCCATCCATCTATGTACCCATCTGCCCATCAGCTGTCCACTCATTCACCCACAGTCCATCATCTGTGCATTCCCACACACACCCACACACCCATGCGTCCACTCATCCACCCCTTGTTCACGTCTGTCCATCCACTGTTCATCGTGCACGCACGCAACCATTCATCCAATCTTTGTTAAGTCTTTTTCTCTCCATCTGGTGAAGCTGTATAGTTCTGCTGGACCTCAGTGTCCTTCCTTTACAGAAAGAGGCTGGCAACATGTAGGTACCTGGCTCAGAGGAGGGGCTCAGCCAGCATCTTTCTTCAGAGCATTGGCACCAACCACCCCCTCAATTTGGGCATCAAGTACCCAGGTGCATTTGGTGCCTCTACCTCCTGTCTTCGGGAGGTAGCGGAGAGCTCAGTGCCCTCACACTGTGCCCACGGGAGGGAGGAGGAGCTGTGCCTAGGTGACGTATGGTCCACGCATGGTCCACAGAGGGGTGGGTACAGCTGAGCCTGTCCTGTGTCCTGGAAAGGCCAGGCACAGGGCTCAGAGGGGTCAGGCTCTGTGTGTGATGCTTCCCCCCCTTCATCTCTGTGTGCTTTCTTCCCATTCTTTCTTCTCCTGCCTCACTTCCTCTGTCTCTTCTTCACTTTTTCCCCCTTTCCCTTCAAATCTCTCTCTCTCTTTTTTTTTTTTTTGAGACAGGGTCTCCCTTTGTAGTTCAGGCTGGCCCCTGAGCTCACTAGGTAGCCCAGGCAAGCCTTGAACTCAGCAATCCTCTTGTCTCTGCCTCCCGAGTGCTGGGATTACAGGCATGAGCCACCACGCCCAGCATTGTGGTATGTGGTATTGATTGCTGGTGGGTGTGAGTCACCACACCCAGCATTGTATGTGGTTACTGGGATCGAACTCAGGGCCTTGTGCTTGTGAGGCAGGCGCTAGAACCACTGAGCTAAATCTCTGGCCCAAGTCTTTCTTTCTTCTTTGTCTGCTGTGTCTTTCTGTTAGCCGCCCCAATCCTTCCCCCTTCTTCTCTTTCCCTTCCTCTTCCTCACTCTGCCCCTGGGCCTGGAAAGACCTGTTCCTGAAGGGCATGTCCCAGCTGGGGCTGGCCCCCAGGGCATCACACAAGAGCAGCCTCCTTCGGGAGTCATCCGGGATCCCCAGGGGGCCTGGGCCACCTGGGTCCCAGGAGTGGAGAGCCAAGGCTGCAGAGCTCCTGCGATTCCGAGAGCTTGGCTCCTGGCCTGCCCGGTCAGGGCCCACCAGTCTTGGAGAGCAAGAGAGCATCAGTCAGGGTCACAGCAGTTTAGCAGTTCAGAGACAGGGGTCCTTGGTGTAGCGCTGGCCAGGCTCAACACCCCGTTCCTACACAGTCGCCTCCTTCACCCAACAAATCTTCATTGAGCAGCCGTAATATGCTAGGTACTTTCTAAGGTACTTGGAACAAATTGATGAACTCAGAAAACAAAAACTGGGTGTCGTGATGAGCTGGGTGCAGTGATGTACACCTGGTGTCTCAGCACTCTGGGAAGCTGAGGCAGGAGGAGTGCATGTTTGAGCTCAGCCTGGGCAGTATAGCAAATTAATGAGATCTTAGAATTAAAAATTAAAAAAGGATTGAGGACATAACAGCTTCTCCAACCTACTTTCTGGATTTTGCCATGGTCTTACATGGTCTGATACAGTGGTGAGGGGCACTGTAGATGTTGGCATGAATACCATCCATATGACTAACTCAATATTTTCTTTAGGCTGCATCATGTTAAACACACAAACATATGTGTAAAGGAAATACTGTATATTGCTGGAAATAGTGTAAGACCAACATCAGTGGTGTATTTAAGAGGGTCATTTCAAAAACAAGGGTAATGGACATATAATGCTGTAATGAGAAAGGCAGCCTGGTGATGTTCTTTGCTTTTTTTTGAGAGGGAAACTGAGATTTGTTGTCATAGCTTGTGTCTAGATGTCCCCTTCAAGCCTCATGTGGCCATACGTGGGGTTTGTTGGAGGTGGCTGCACCCCAGGGATGTCATGCTGGGACTGATTCATGGGATGGTGCTGGGATTAAGAGTGTCCCTCCCTGGGTGTGATGCTACCTGCCCTAAGGGACATTGTCGCTTGTCACTTGCTGCTTGCTGCCTTGCTGTCTTCTGCCTACCATGAACTATTTCTCTGCTGCCACAGCACCTTGCTAAGGAGCCAGCCAACTGGGAAGGCTTCACTCTTCTAAGCTGTGAGCGGAAATAAGCCCTTCTTCCTTTGTCAGGTATTTTGTCTCAGCAGTGAGAAAAGTAACTAAGACACCTGTCCCTCGTTCTGCCTTTGTTGAGAATAGGAATCGTTAGTGCTGGAGTTGCAAAGCCAGTTAGGATATGAAGATAGAAAAGGAGTAGGATATTGTTTAAATAAACAGCTGTACATCACTGTATTCCTCTGTCCAGTCTCATCCCCCATCCCAGCACCCCTGTTAGCTATGTGTGTTCTGAGCCTCAGCCTCCCCATCCCGAAGCAGGGATGATAGGTGTCTCATCATCAGTAAGGACAAGTGGGTGGGGGGCTGGGGCCAGCAGGAGCACTTCCCCTTCCCCCACCTGGACAGCTGCCCCAGCACCTGGGGGAGGTCCCCAGCCCCTCCTGGTCACTCACATGCTCTCATCTTCTCTTCCCAAACCTAGAGTCCCCCACGGCACGGCTGCAGATCTCCACACACTTTATCATTTGTGGCTGGCTCACTGTACCGGGCAGGTGATGGATGGTGGGATCTGGCACCTGTTCCAGCAGGACTGGACTCCAGAATCTCCATTTCCCCAGGAGGCGCTGGGGTGTGCAGATCCTGGGCAGTCACGACAGCCATGGAAGCTGAGGGAGGGGAGGAGGGGGAGGGATGGAGAAGAGCATCCAGGGCTGACACTGGGAACTCGGTGGAGCACTGTGTGCAGCCCACTTGAGGGGGAAGGGACACGCTAGGGAGTGGCTGGAGCAGAGGTACAGGGGTAACCCTGGGGGCCAGGAGGCGGGAGAGGGAGAGTGAGCGTCTACAGAGAGGACAGGGCTCAGTGAGGACACAGAAGGGGGACGAGGAGGCTGCTGTGTGTGGGAGAGAAGAGGGGCTGGGGTGCAGCAAAGGAGACACATTTAGAAGACATGATGGGGTGCAGTCCAGAGGCCCCAGGTGGGGGCCATGGGGATCTAAGTGGGGTTGGGGCCCTTGACCTCAGACCACAGGGGAGACTGTGATGATCAAAAACCATGACTGTGAGCTGGGTGTGGTTGGGTCCATCTGCAATCGAAGCACTCTGGGAAGCCGAGGCAGGAGGATCTGAGTTTGACTTAGCCTGGGCAACACAGTGACACCTTGACTCAAAAATTTTTCAAAAGGACTGGGGATATAGCTCAGTGGTAGAGCAGACCTGATTTGATTCCCCAGCACTGCAAATAAATAAATAACATAGAAAAAGAGCCATGATTGTACTGGGTTTGCATCTCTTGGCTACCCCAACTCAGAAGACAAATCTCTTTCATACCACACAGGCATCTGCTTTGCACCCTGGGCTGGACCCCACCTCCTACCTTCCTTCCCTAAGAGATGGGAGTCAGGGCCTCATTGCTCCAGCGTGGGAGTCAGGGAGGCCAGGAGCCCAGGAGCCAGGAGCCCTGAGGCGTCGGGTGCTTCTCTCCTGTATCCAGATGTTTCTAGTTCTGGGGGTTTCTGTGGTGCTGTGTTTTGTACAAGGCCGGCCTTGCGTTTCACCCACCATCAGAAGAGAAAGTCCCTTTCTTCCATCTTTCATTTCTTCCTTCCTTCTAGTAACCATCAGCTTTCTTTTCGCAGCCCTGAGGAAGGAACCAGGGCCGCGCAGACACTGAGTGCTCCATGCCTGAGGTGAGCCTCCAGCCTTTTCTGAACGAGATTAGGTCATTCTAAGTAGCCTAGGCTGGACTTGAACTTGTGATCCTCCTGTTGCAGCTTTCAGAGAATGCTAGGGTGACAAGAGCCGCCACCACACTGGGCTTCCATTCAGCACCCATTTCTTTATATTCTGGCCCTCTATATTCTGGGCACCATGGATGCTGCATGGAGCGGATCCGTCCTGTGTCCCTTCCCTGACCTCATCACACTTACATTCTAGCAGAGAAGACTGCGACCAGGGAAGCAGAGGATGGCAGACCATCTGTCAGAATGACAGGAAGAGGAAAGCAGAATAGACTGAGGCACCAGGGCCACAGCCCTGCCCGCCTGCCACCTCCGATTGGTTCCTGTCATTTCCATGCCTGGCTCTCACTCTTTCTGCCCACACGTGCACCCAGGAAGGGACCACGGTGTGGCTTGGCCCGTTTTACAGCTTCCTACACATGCGACCGCCCCATATGTATGTAGATTCTGTGATTGCTTTTTTGGCTCGATGTCCCATTTTGAGGCTGATCCTTGTTGATACGTGACGCTCCAGCTGACACGCTGTCACCGCGATGGACCATCCCTCGGTATGAATGTGTCACTGTGCATTGAGTCATCTTCCCCATGATGGACGTGTAGGCTGTTTCCAATTTTTTTTTCCTCCTTGCCACCCAGGCTGTAGGAACTTTATTGTACCAGTCGACACCTGGGCCGCCTGTGCTTCCTAGAAGAAAAGCACCTGGCGACGGAAAGCCAATACTACACGTTGCAAAACTCACTGTGCCCTACAGTGACCACGAGGGCAATGAGAAACACAGCTCTCAGGTGCCAAGTGCCAGCTTCCCCTTGGATCACGTTGTGCCCTGAGGCTCCACATTTCAGCGTCATCCTCACAGTCCGAGGGGCAAAACCCAACCTTGTTCTCCAGTTTCAGACACAGACTGGAGACCAGAGAGGTGAAAGACTTTCCCCAAGGTCACTCAGCTAGGAGAAGAGAGCAGCTCGCAGGGTGCACAGCTGCGGCTCTGCTTGGGCCCCTCTCCCTACTGCTCTGCTCCTGCGGGGTGGCCGCCAGCCGGTCCCCAAGCACCTTCAGCTCGGTCCTGCCTCTGAGTATTCCCAGCAGCCCCTATGCTCAGAGTGGCTTCCGGTCTCATGCTGACTCTTAGGACCCCTCCCCAGGCCATTTCCCTATCTGCTTCCCAGCACTCCCTGCTTCCAATGTGTTCGTCACTGGGGCGATGGTCTGGTGTCTGTGGTTCTACCGTAGCAGGTCCTCGACTTTGTTTATCTCTCCCCGCTTAGCACAGCATCGCAGGGCATATGAAAGGACAGATGGATGTAAAAAATACACTGAATGTTTAAATTTAAAATAATTTGTGGCAATAAAAGGCATGTTGCCTTTCGGCCCCTCAGAATACTCAAAAATGCTCCTCCTTGATTCAAACACGCTCACCCATTGTTCTGGCTGTTTTGCTTTTTGAATCATTCTGTGAGGGCTCTTTTGTAAGTGTCTTGAGCTATGCTGCTGCGGCTGCCTCCATGTCCTGAATGGATTCAAAACAGTGATCTTTCCTGGTCCTTTTGACTTCGGGGACAAGACCGAAGTCTCCCGGTGCCAGATCCGGTGAGTGCGGTGGATGAGGACACATTATAGTGGTTTTATTTGACAGAAATTACCATAAATATTTGATTAATGTGGAATGATCCAAAACTACAATGAACGGTTCAGTGAAAACATCTATTACAGTAAAAGGCATCTCGCCATTTGTCCCCCTGAAAACATTGCAAATACTCCCCCTTGCTTGCAACAGACTCAGCCTCTGGGTCTTGGCGACGTGTCTTTCACAGGAATAAGTTTTTACAAATTTGAATATTCACTGCATCTTTCCCTCACCCCTTGTAGTCTATGCATTGACAAAGCCCTTGCTCTGTGCCAGGCCCTGGGCTTTAGCGCTTCACAAATAAGCTCTCGTTTCATCCTCACAGTGATCTCTTGATCTTTATTTCACAGGCCACTGGAGGGGGCAACTCAGAGACGTCAGGTAACTTAGCCAGGGTCACACAGCAAGGCCAGGCAAGAAGGGATTTGGAACCAGATCTGCCCACTCCAGATCACTAGTGCCTCCCCTGTCCCCCAGAAACATCACCATAACAGCATTCATATATTTGAGTTTGGAGAGGACGCTTGTTTTCAAAAAGGGGAAACTGAGGTCCAGGGAAGACCAAGACTTGTCCAGGGTCCTCTAGTAAGTTGGTAGCAGGCCAGGCCAAGCTACCCTCACTCTGGAACCCCCAGGATGGTGTGTCCTAGGACCTACACCGTTTCCAAATGAGTGACACGAGTCACATCTCTGTCTCCATACAGGGGCAGGGGCCGAGGGGTGGCTGGGAAGGGAGGGGAAACTGTGATGGAGAAGTGTCTGTCATTATTCAGGTCACCAGGCTGGTGTGCCTCTGCAGCAGACGGACAGGACAGTCAGCTGGCTGGGCCACAGGGGGCCTCGGGCCCCGGGAGCTGTCACCGCTGACTGATGGATGGGGACAGCTTCCAGTCACCGGCCATTCCCGCCACGAGCCCCGTGGCCATCCCTGTGGCTGCCTATGCTGGCCTTCTGCCCAGCGCCTGGCTTTGAACGTCCGCAAGGCCTTTTGTTTGCGCAGCAGGGGCCGGGGACAGCGCCGAGGGGCCCCTTTCCAGGAAGGAACTGCCTGCTGGGGCTCCCTCCCCCACCCCCTGCATTGGTCTAATTACCTGTGGGCAGGAGGGGCGGCCAGGGGGCCTGCTGGGCCTTCAGGAATCTGATGGGGGAGGGTGTGGGGGGAGGAGGCCAGAAAAAAAACTCAGATTCCAGCCTGCAGAGAACGGGAACGGGGACCTGCTGCTCCTTCCTGATGGAGGGTTGGAGACCCAGGCTCTGAGACGGCATATAGTCTGGACTGAATTGACACAGCGAGGTAGAGGTAGAGTCGTGGTTCAAGTAGCTGCCAGGGACCTTAAAGCGGGGTGGGGGGGGGTTGGCGAATATGGGCTGTTGTGGACTTTCTGATACCAGCTGACTTTGAGACCACACTGGCCTGTTGCTGGAAACCTATACTGCCTAGTTAGTCCTTAGATAGGCTGACTGGCTCTCTGAGCCCTGGTTTCTTCACCTGCAGGACATATTTATCTCTAGACATAAGCCAACCCGACCCTAAGGTGTCCACCATCAAGGGCAAGGGTCAGATGGGTTGGCTGAGTTCCATGTGTGTGCTGAATACTGTGGTGCGTGGGCAGAGGCAGCAGGGACCGCTGGGGGTATAGGAAGAGCTTCACAGAAGACACAGCACCTGAGGATGTTAGCTACAGAGCTGAGGGGACCTATGCAAATATTTGGGGACCATCTTCCTGGCCATAAGCTTTCTGTGGAGGAGCTGGGGCAGAGGCAGGGGTAGTCAGATATCTACTGCAATGGTCCGAGCACACAAAATCAACTGGGGCCTAGCTGGGCCCAGTCCTCACATCTTCACGCACACTAGGCCAGGAGCCAGTGGGCCACTGCTTCTCAGTATAGCTGCACATTGGCGGTACCTTAAAAAACTAAATATAGTTTTATCATCTGACCCAGTGTCCACTCCAAAGGAATTGTAAACAAGGACTCAAATACTTTCACTTACTCAAAGTGGCCAAAGGATGGAAACAGCTCAAGTGTCTGTCCAGGGATGGATGGGCAAAAGAAGAATGGTACATCCGTGTGGCAAAATGGGGGAGGCTGGAAGGAGGAGCGAAGCTCTACTTACCTCACTGTTTAGACGGGCCCAAAACCGTCACCGCTGTGCTATGTGGAACAGCCGGTTCAGGGGAAGAAGGTTCAGAGCAGAAGAGGATGCATGGGGGCCTGGGGAGGGGCAGAGAGCCGCAGCTCACTTTACTGGTGCAGAGTTTCTTTTGGGGGAGCTAAAATAATTATGTATGGTTGTATGAATGCACTTCACGGCACTGAATTGTCCACTTAAAATGACAAATTTTATGTGACACGTATTTTATCGTGATTTTAACAATTAATTATATAATATACCCCCAAACCCCTCCATTGAGTTGTGCACCTTAAATGGATGAGTCGGGCACTCTGTGAATAATATCTCAGTGAAGTCATTAGAAAGGACAAGGTGGGTGAACCCATGGCGAGGTGTCCTGAGACCCTCAGGAAAGGAAAGTCTCATTTGGGGAGACGAAGGCCACAATGTGGTCAGGTTGGCAAGTGACAGTGGCTGCCCCATCCCTTCCCTGTGGATGGACACATTTTCCCGAGGCCTCCTGGGAAAACCTAGCCCTGTGCCTCTGCTGAGGGCCTCGGGCAGTCACACAGCCTCTCTGAGCCTTGCTTCCTCCTCCACGCCCGCACTCTCTGCAGAGGCTGGTTGTGTGCTGCACCAGGTCCGATGCCAACTCTCAGTTGTCTTTTTCAATCCTCACCATATTCAAGATGAGACAGTAGCTGGGGAGGGGGCGGTTATGGCCAGGGTTTGCTGTGCCCCATCTCCCGCTGGCCTGAGCTCCCTCTGGCCAGCCCATCCTGCCCTCTGGGTCCATCCGCTGGAGCTGGAGTCGGTCACGGATTCTGCGGATTCTGTCCATCCCACAAATGATCTCCATGTGTCGGGGATTGGGTTTCCCCTTGCCTGGTGCTGTCTCTCCTGGGACAGGGCGCCCCGTGGCCTGATCCCTCCCCAGCAGCCCTGGGCTCGGCTGACCTGCGAGGCCTCGCAGGAGGGGCCTGGGCATCTGGTTTAGTCATCAGCACTGGGGCTTGTTTCGGTTTTAATGACCCGTGGAGCCCCCGGGAGAGGGAGAGAGCACAGCGGCAGACGGGGCGCAGGGAGGCGGCAGGGGGTGGGGAGCGCGGCCTGAGCAAACAAACAGCCATGGTGACGGGTCCTGGCAGGGAACTCACACGCGGTGCACACGCACACATGGGGAGAGGCTGCCTTTCACACACCTATTGCGGGGCCGGCTTGGCCTTTGCCAGTGCCACTCTTCCACTGAGGCCCTCCCAGCGCAGCCCTGCGGATGGCCCTCCGGCAGATTCCCGAGCACCAGCAGCCAGGAACCTGACCCTACCTCCTGCCCCCTTGGCATGGCCTCTCCCCCTCCCTCCCTCCCCCGTCAGCCTGTGTGGGATGCTCTGTAATCCTTCCCCAAGTTTCCAGTGTTCATGGGCCAAAAAGCAAGTCCACAGCTTTCTCACGGCAGCCCTACCGTGACTAACACTGTTTTGAGGTGTGGCTGAAAAAGAGAGGTGGGGGGGGGGTAGTAATTAGCCCCCAGATCCCAAACACTGGCACCTGTGCCTCTCCGCTCCCATTGCTGAGAAGGGCTGGCTGGGGAGGTGGACGCCCCTCAATCTCCTTGTCATTCGGTCCATTTTCTCCCTGCCCCTCTGGATGGCCTTGATTGTCTCTAACTTCACTCTGGTCCTCAGTTTCCCCATTTATAGCAGGTAGGGAAGAACCTTCCTGCTCTCTTGAACCTAGATCAGGTAGGGAGAAGTGCTGTCCCATTTCAAAGAGGGGGAAACTGAGGCTCAGAAAGGCTGGTGGTCTTCCTAGCGAGCTACCACCAGGCCGGGGCAGGGACAGCTTTTGGCTTCCAGGCTTGGCCCTGCCCTTGGGCCTCTGGGTGCCTTCTGCCTCTAGCCAGCAGGTGGGAGCGAGGGCTCCATGTGTCTCAAGGGGCCTCACAGACCCTCACTTTAGCTGGGGGCATTTGGGCAGCCATGATCACCTGGAGGGCCTGGTGAGGTGGCCAGGCAGGGGTAGGGTCTCTGGGGACTTTGCCCCTCTGCCGGGTCCCCAGAGGGCTGATGGCTGGCTTTCATCTGTCCGGCGGGCACGTCACCAGCGGGGTGAAAAGGAGGACTCGGTGCCGATGAGACCCATCAGCACTCAGAGAGGCCTGGCGCATGCAGGAGCGGGCAACTGCCGCCTGCTGCTGAGGGATGGAGGAACATTACTCATCAGTCCCTGGCGTGGCTTGGCACGGGGGGCAGCCATGCACAAAACTGAGTTCACGGCCGTGACCTTGGCCTCTCCAAGGCTCAGTTTCGGTGTCTGAAATGGGAACGATGCCTCCAGCTTCATGCTCTTTTGCAACCCCAAAGGGTCGAACTCTACGGGGCTGCCAGATGCAGTCTGTTCCGACGCCCTCCCAGGCCTCTGTGGGCATGTGTGATGGGGTACGTGGAGGATGGTGTTGGATTTCGATTCCCGCTTCTCTGTCTGTCAGGGGGCTCTGCCTAAGCTGATCCTTCACCCGGACCGAAATACCCGCGCAAATCCTTCTCATAAAACCCCAGCTCTCCTACTGGGCTCCCAGGGGCACACTGGGGCTAAAATAAGGCCTGAGGTCAGCAGTGCCTTGTCCTGGGCTGCCACCAAGTCGGCCACGCCTGCTGCTTCCAGCACAGATGGATTCTGGAGTAACGGTGGCACCGCTGCCAGAGCCCAGCCCTGGTGATGGTGCAGGTCTCTCCGGCCCGCTTTGCTGGCCACCTGCCCTCCCTGCCTTTGACACCGCTGGTTTGGTTGGCACTTTTCACTCACACCTGCCTTCCTTCTTGGGCACTGGGGACCCTGAAGGCAGGCTGGGCCCAAGCCCTTCTGTCAGAGCGGAGATGGGGTGCGGTGACAGGTGAATGAATGAATGAATGAGCTAAGGACAGATGAGTAAATGAGTGAGCTGTGGCTCCCTGGAGAAACTGGACTTTACTCTCTGGCGGGGGGAGAGCTTCAGGGCCAATCTCCCTCCTGATGCCTGAGTTCAAGTTAGAGGCTTGGGGAGCTCCTCTGGGCTGCCACCTGGTGTGCCCTGGAGCAACTGCCCCCCCCACCTTGTGCTTCTCTCCCTGGCCTCTGGTTCCCCAGAACCGCCCTCTGTGGGACACAAGGCCCGCAGGGAGCCCAGGCGCCGCCCCTCTTTCCCACAAGCCTTCCTGGTCTGTGCATTTCTTTGAGCTCTCTGCCTGGTCTTCAGCCTCTGGGCCTGGCTGCCCCTTCCTCCTAGGAAGCTCCCTGTGTCCGAGCTAATCCCTCTTTCCCTTCAGTGCTTGACTTCAAGGGTCCCCAGTTGTCCCCTTGCACCCAGGCTCTCACCTAAGACGCTGTCTTCCTGGCTACAGCATGAGACCCTTCAAGCAGAGGCCGTCTCCACGTTATGGCTGCCTCTCGGGCCTCCAGGCAGTGAGGCTGAGCTGTGCCCCTCCCCTTGCTCAGACAGGGAGGTGCGGTTCTCTAGTGCCTGCCGCCCAGGGCTCCTTCGGAGTTCCCACACACTCTCAATGTCGCTCAAGGGCTGCATAGTGTCACCTGAGGCACCAGCCTCGTTGGGTCTGACTCTGACCTTTGGTCGCAGGGATGTGTGCATGAGAGTTGGGACAGTGCCCAGACACCAACACACACATGCACACAGGTGCACACACGTCAGAGATGTGCACACATGTACATGCACATGGGTGGATGTGCACGGGATTATGCACACGCAGTCACATGCTTTAGAGCCTGGAGCGGTGGTTCCTCCGCCCAGGCTATGTGATGCCCAGCCCCTTGGGCTCCCTGGAGGGCCCAGCGTGAGGTGTGGGCAGGCCAGCCCAGGGCAGCAGCCTCTGCACTCTTGTCTCCAGTCTTGCTATGCAGTTTTTGAGCAAGGGTTGCTGGTTTTCATCTTGCACCTTCGGGTGCTGTGGTTGGTGCCAGGTGTGCTCCTCGTTGGCTGGCAGCCTGGGCAGCCCCGGCCCAGAGCCCAGAGTATATGTCCCCGGGGACCCTGACTCCAGCTGGGCACCCACTGAGGGTGTGGAGTGTGGCTGGGGACGTGGGTCAGGAAGTTGCAGGCTGGTTTGTGGCTGGCACCTCGTGGAGTCAGGGCCCAGAGAGCAGGGTCGGTGAGCCCTGGGATCCAGCCTCTGCCTCACGGCCGCCCGGCCTCCTTGTCGCTGCGCTCAGCTTCCTGTGTCTGCGGGTGACGCTGCTGCAGCTGGAACAGTCTGGGTGCCCCGTTCATCCCTCTGTGGACACCGAGGCCCGCTGACAACTACCCTGTGACTCGGACCTACATGTCTTCCCTGGAATCCTGCGGGCACAGAGCTCAGCCTGCCGCCTGGGCCCGTGACCGAGTGCCGAGCAGGTGGAGGGCCGCTCGCGGGCCGGCTGCCTGGTTTGTATTTTTAACACCCGGCTCTCGGGCGGTGACAAGGTGTCTGCTAAGTGAGGTAATAGGCAATTGAGTGGGTTCCGCTTTGCCGAGGGCTCTCATAAATCACGTCTGTCAGGGGCTCGTGTCGCCATCCAGGGCAGCGGCCATGCGTCGGCAATTAGCCAGCCTGTGCCCCGTGGCTGGACCGCAGCCGGAGTGGCTGTGCCACTGCCCTGGGCGGCCCAGCGGTGTGAGCCCTGCTCCTGTCCCTGCCTGGCCAGCCAGCTTGCGTGGCCTCAGACAGGGAAGGAAGGGATGACAGAGTGAGGGACCAGCTGGAGGCCCCAGGGCTGGTGGCAAGAGTCTTTCTTCTGTGTGGGTCTCAGTTTGCTCATCTGGAAAGTGGGTGCCTTAGACGACACCTAATGCACAGTGTGGAGGTCACCAAGTGGCAAAATTATCTGAGCCCATGATCTGGGTTCCATTCGATCCCACGAACACTTCTATGCAGGGACTGGACAGGACCTGGGCCCCTCAAGGGGGGTTCTACATTCCTTTCCTTCCCATCAGCCAGGTCATGTCTCCTCCGAGAGATTCTTTCAGTATGTGGGTTGAACTCAAGGCCTTTGCAAAGAGCTACAGACAGAGGCTCACTAAGTTACTAATTTGCTCAGACTGGACTTGAACCTGCAGTCCAACTGCTCAGCTAGCCGGAGTGCTGGGATTACAGGCTTGTGCAGTCAGGCCTAGCCTAGAGCCTGCTTTGGGTCTGATCTCCGCATCTTTCTCAGCCCTAGTGCCTTGTGTCCCCAGCATGCCATGATCGTCTGTCAGCAGGGTCCGAGAGAGTTCATGTGGAGGGCTGAAGCTCTTTGAGGTACTGTCGCTACAGCAAGATTTTATTTTCTTCTTTCCATATCCATTTGTTTTTCTGCAGTTGAGTTCTAGCCGGCGTGACTCAGGACTTGGGTAGGGACACTCCTGCAAGGGGCTGCACGGCTGGAGGCCTCTGTGGGCCGGCTGCTCCTGGGCCTGGAGCTCCCAAGCTGGGGAGCAAAGCTCCATCTTGGCTGGAGGCAGAAATGTGCTGCATGGACACACACACACACACACACACACACTCACAAGCTCAGAAACACAGACGGGAGTGGTGTTGTTGGGAGTGCTGAGTGATGCTGACACCGAGGAGCCCCTGCTTTCCCACAGGGCACCCCGAAAATCCACACAGCTGTGCACACAGCCTTGGTCCCCCCTTGGTCCCACTCAGGAGCCAATGGTGGCAGCGTGTGCTTGTAAACCCAGCCCTAGGGAGGTCGAGGCAGAAGGACGGAGAGTTCCAGGCCAGCCTGGGCTGCAGAACAAGGGCTGGTCTCAACAAAATAAAAAAAACAAATCTAGAAACAAAACTGAACTACACATAGAGAACCCCGCTCCCTGGACACTCTCAGCCCTTGCAAAACTCCTGTCTCTGTGTCCCAGTGCAGGAGGTGAAGCAGGCCGAGAGACCAGCGGCGAGGTCCAGGAAGGCAGAGGGCATCCTTCTCCACCCTGGGGCTCCTGGGATCCCCAGTGAGCACTCACACTGTGGCTGCTGGCAGCCCTGCCCCTGCCCCTGCCCCTGCCCCTGCCCCTGCCAGCAGTCCAACTTTAATGATGGAGGCAGGGCACAGAGGAGGCTCCTAGCGCATTCACGGCCTCACACAGCCCCCACCCCTGGCCAGCGGGGCCAACTCGGTGCGTGGAGGGATGGAGGGTGCTCCAGTTGGCACACACTTGGCCTATAGCAGGGTAGGGCTTCCTGGCTTTCTCTGCTGTTTTGGGGGCCAAACCTGGAAGGACGGCCTCCAGGCCCCTGCAGGTCTGTCAGACATGGGCCCCAGGCAGCTCTGGGCTGGGGGCGGGGCAGAGGCCTGGGGCCTGCCATCTGCATGGCCGTGTTGGCTTCGTCCCCTCCCTGGGGGTCACCAGGGGCCAGGATCAATGTGGGGCCCAGCTGCCTGGCGGCGCCCCATTACATGCAAGCCTGGCCTGGGGCTAACTGATTACACAGGGGCGTCTGCGAGGGCCCAGGTGGCAGGGGCCGGGGCAGCCTCTGGCTCCCCCAAGGCACGGCCTGGCGAGGGACAGGGGAGCAGGAAAGAAAGGAGGCACAAGGTGGGGCATCTGTGAGTCCCAATTAAACCAGGAGTGGCACAGTCTGGGCTGCCCCTCATTTAGTTTGGGATAATGAACCAGGAAAATTGGCTCCCGTCTGAGCAGGGTCGCAGCTCCATCTGGGCCGGGCCCAGGGAATAGCTCTTCAGTCCCTGCCCAGCGGGTGGGGAAGGGGCAGGAAGCAGGCGGCCGGGGCAGGGCTCTCCATAGTTTGCAAACTCCACTCTCGGTGTCGGTGTCGTGACGGCCTCTGTCCTTGGGGTGGAGGTTTCCATCTCTGCCCTGGTACCACTGACGACACGCAGGAAAGAGGATTCCCAGACCTGCTTCAGAAAGAGCCGAGAATGGTGGGATGCTCAGCGTGTCCCAGGTGAGGGGAGGGTTCTGATGGGGGTTAATGGCAACGTGCTTTTACTGTAACTCATTTCCTAAATGGAAGCATTCAATCTGTGTTTCTATCACCTCTCAGAGTTATGCTGAACAATGATTTGTTCTGTATTTTATCTAAACACTAATTCACCATTCTTGGGATCCTTGGGGAGTCTAGGGACAAAAAGACCTGGGGACCAGTCAGAACTGGTTCAGATTGTCTTTGCCAATTATTTTCTGTGTAGTTGTGTGGACGGAGTACTTTCAACCACCACCTCACTACATACGTCGCACACAGGGCGGCCACATTCCAGTCCTGGAACCTGTAACTCTCTTTTCTGTGGCAGAAAAGGAACTGAGGTTCAGATTCTGGAGCAGGGAGATTGTCTTAGATTATCTGGGTGGGGTAGCATCATCCACAGGTCCTGCTCAGAGGGAGACAGGAGGTCAGAATCAGAGATAGGAGCTTGGGAACAGAGGTCAGAGCTGTGTGCTCTGAGAATGGAAGAAGGTATCACAAGCCAAGGAGTGCAAGTGGTCTCTGGAACCTGGAAGAGGCCAGTGTGTTCCTTAGCCTGCTGTTACTATAACAATGTGCCTGAGGCTGAGTGACTACATAAAGAAAAGAGCTTTCCGTAGCTCACAGTTCTGGAAGGTCAAGTGTGTGTTGCTTACATTATCTCCTCAGCTGTGGTGAAAGCTTGTAGCAATGGCACCAGAGTCAATGGACAGGAGCAGAGAGGCCAGATGGAGGCCTTAGCACCTGGGATGTGGCCTGGCCAGCTCCTCACAGCCTTCTTATGAGAACTGGGGCCTTCGAACACACTTCACTCCCTATGAGGTGATGCCTGTGGCCTTAGGACCTCCCACCTGGCCTCACTTCTTCCAGTCACGGCACTGAGGACTGGCCTGCCATATAGGAATGACTGGGGGACAGACTCCAACCATAGCTAACCCACCCAGCAAAGTTGCCTTTTCCTTTCAAGAGCCCAGCAGAGGGATGGGGTCCTGCCAACACCTCAAGTCCCTCCATGGTTTCAGGACTGACTATGGTCCTGAAACTTCACTGGGGCCTGAGGTCCCCACTGCAGCCTCCAGGCAGGAGCATTGTCAGAGGTGTGCAAGGAGCCAGGGCCCCTGAGCCTCTGTGGGGAGGAAGATGGGTCCAACTGTGGGTACGGGGCCCAGGCCCCTCCCAAAGCTGCTCTAGGGCCCCAGAGCCTGCATAGAGCCCCCTAATTCCATCAGTTTCCAGTGGTGTAGATAAAGGAGTCATTCAGGGGCTCAGTTTCCCCAATGCAGCTCAGAGCACACCCACCTTTCAGGGCCCTTCTTAGCTGGTGTCAAAGTAAGCAAAGGCCCTTAGGCAGGAGGTACTGGGAAACAACCAGCGTGTGTAGTTCCGGTCAGCACCAGTGAGCTTTGATTTCACAAATAGGAAGCCAGGTGGTTACAGCGTGTTGCATTGTGGGTGGTCAGCAGGCCCTGGACTATACACAGCACGTCCTCTGCAGCCCATTCTCTTCTTGCATGGTCTGCTGCACCCTTTTGCTGTTGGTCTGGGGACCATGATGGATATTTTTAACCTTTGGGTTGCAAAGTTATCAGAAGCAGAAAGGAAGAGCGTCTGCTGCATGGGATGGATGGGCACAGCTCTGACATATGCTTCTGCATCTGGGTATACAAGTAGTCAACGCATGTGCCCCGAATGACTGTGAGCTCTATCAAATGAGGTTCTCATTCTGACGAGCATTGCTCTCATCATATCTGGCGCCCTCTTTGGGAGCAACTTTAGTGCCAGAAAGTCACCTGGCTGGGTCAGGCTCAGCCATTTCAAAAATTAAATGATCACAGTGTCACATACAGCTTCAGAAATAAAACGATATTCACTGTAGCAGACCTTTGGAAGTAACCTAGCTGCCCAACTGTAGGGGATTTGTTAATGAATAACACCACGTCCCTCTGGTGGAATATCATAGGGCCAGCTCATGGGCAGGATGTAGCAGAAGAATGTCAGCTCCACAGGGTCAAGTGTTTTGCTTAACCATTTATTTTTTTTCACTGCTATTTCTCTAGCTTCTCGAGATACTTCTCAGGATATAGTAGATGCTCAATAAAAATTTCTTGGTGGATGAGTGACTGAGTAGATGCTTAATGGGTTTGAGGAGTCATTTTTCTATTGTTCATTTATTTGTATCTTCCCATTTTGTATCACTATGCATAATATACGTACAGGGGACAGGGATAAAAGTGATAAAATGATAAGCTTGGTGATTTCCAGACTTGCTGATGTTCTTTCATGACTTCTCAGTTATGGATTTTTTCCCCCAAAATTTATGTGACAAATGGGTTACACCTTAAATAATAAGACTGCAATGTGAGTGCCTTCTTTTCTTTCCTTTTTTCTTCATTGTTTTTTAAATTTTTGTGCTCAGGACTGAACCCAGGGCCTATGCGTGCTAGACAAATATATATTATATATATATATAAAAAATATATATAATATATACACATTATATATATACATTATATATATTTATATATATATATACATTATATATAATATATATACATTATATATATTGTATATATATATATATATATATTTTTTTTTTTGTATCAAGGATCAAACTCAGGACTTTATACTTGCCAGGCAGGTGTTATGCTGCTGAGCTACATCCTCGGCCCTGAATGATTTCTTTTTGAAGCAGTGAGGTTGTTGATGGTGACAGCCACTGAGTCCTTTCAACAAAAAGTTCTTTACCACATACAGCCACAGTCCTGAGCTCTGAGACACCCTTTCCAGAGAGAAGTGCCGGGGGCTACACAGGGTCCATTGCAGTCCAGCTCCAGATTACGCCCACCGAGCTACTGTGAAGCTCCATGACCGGTATGTCAAATGTGGAATTTTAATTTGTGACAAAGTGGGTGATGTTTTCTTGTTGATCTTTGGAAATCCAGAGCTCTGCACACAGAACAGTCTGGCCACCCTGTCACCCACCCTGGTCTCGACCCAAAGGGACAGATCAATTGATGGGGCTGGCCTGGTCTCAGTGGCCCCGGTCTGGCCCCGTCCCTGACCCTATTGTCCTCCCCAGACCCTATTGTCCTCCAGGCCCCTCGAGGACCCAGCAAGGAAGGTGCAGGGTTGGGGTGCTGGTGAGCCTGCTGAGGGCTGGGGCGCTGTCTCAGGAGCCAGCAAACTGTCAGAACCATGGTCCAGTGAAAGGAAGTTTTAGACCTCAGGACATAAAAGGAAGGGAGGTCAGGAGGTTCTGTGCTGTGGGGGAGAAAGGGGGAAGCATTACGATCCCAGCCAGTGTGGGAAGGAGACTCTTCCTTTACTTACATACTTCAGATACTCTAGAAATTGTTGAGAAATGAAGATGGTCTTGGTGTTGTCTTCATTCTCTCTTTCTCTTTTTTTTTTTTTGTATATTTCTCTCCCACCTTGGGATATGAATGTACTATAGCAAAAACACCCAAACTCACTGGATGTAGTGTCATATGTCTACATTTCCAGCTACCCAGGAGGCCGAGGCGGGAGGGTTTCAAGTTCATGGCCAGCCAGGGCAATCTAGTGAGATTCTTCCTCAAGATTAAAGAAATTTGAAAAGGAAAACACACTCCTACAAACCCACACAGACTGGTATTTGACTTGATTGCACACGGAGTCCCTCTGGGGAGCTTCCTACAAAATTCTCCAGGGTCACTTGGGTGACACAAATGGCTGTTAGAAACCCGTTTAGGACAGGGGCCTCAAGGAGCCCCTGGGGCCTCTCCATGGCCACACCATGGCTTTGTGACAAGTCTCTGGACCGACCCTTAATTAGCCTGTGGCTCTTTGGTCACTGAGGGTGACATAATTCATCAGAGAGCAGCAGTCTGAATGGAGGCCAAGTGGCCTGTGGGAACACTGAGTGTGACTTTCCAGGGCTCCAGCAATGTGCAGGCAGACAGTTGTCTCTGGGTGTGTGGCTGCGCCCAGCAGTGTCCAGCAGCCCTCAGTAAAAACCACGGATATGCCAGGCCTGGTGGTGCATATCTGTAATCTCAGAATTGGGGGAGGATCAGAAGTTCTAACATAGCCTGGGTAACTTGGTAAGATTGTGGGGATTGGTCAGAAATGAAGAAAAGGAAGAAGGGCTGTGGCTGTGGCTCAGCGCAAAGGCCTGGGTTAAATGCCCAGTGCTTAGAAAACAAAGCCCACAGATGTGCCCCATTGGCCCGTAGACAAGGAGCCGCTGGCCACTCCTGGGGCCCCTGGGCAGCGTGTGGATGGGACTCTCACTCCTGCTCTGCAGTCGTCTGTGCTTCCTGGAACCTTGGAGGTGGTTTCCGGCCCTGCTCAGCAGGTGAGGCCCGGATGGCACCCCGCCCTCCCCGCCGGAGTCTCTGGGGACTCACTGACGTCTAGCTTTTGGCAGCTGATGTTCATTTCTCTCGTTGGCTGCTGATTTCAGATGTCCTTTTTAAACAAACTGACCTGAGGTCCCAGTGCGCGTCAGGAGGAAGGACGTGGCCCCGTGCCCCGCGAGTGTGTTCTCGGTGGCGTGTCACCAGGGGACATGGGTCAGAAGGTCTGACACACCAACGGAGGTGGCGGGGTTCTGACGTCCGCACTGCAGGCTGGTCCCCTCTCGCCTCTTGGAAGCCAAATGCTGTCTTGGGACTACTGAGGAGACCGGGTCAGCATCGGGGCTCCCATCCCTGTGTGCCGGGGAAAGCAATGGCGTGCGGTGTCTTCGGGATACAGGAAGTCCATCCTTAGCGTAGGAAGAAAGAATCCCAGAGGCGACCTGGCTCCACTCCACCTCTGGGAAGAGGTGCCCTTTTCTCCTGCTTTTGCCTCTTTCCATTCAGCTACGTGGATTCTAGTGTCACGTGTGTGTGTGTGTGTGTGTGTGTGTGTGTGAGGTACTGTGGACTGAACCTAGGTAGAGTCTTTTCACTGAACTACATCCTCATCCCTTAGAAAACAACTTGAAGCGGGTCTTGTTCAGTTACTATGTTGCATAGGCTGGGATCCAACGTTGGAACCTCCTGCTTCACCCTCCTAGAGTGCTGGGATTTCGTGCATGCATCACTATTGGCACCATTACCCTTACCTTTTCTTTTTAGCTGTGCCAATGTAGGTTCACTCACAAGCTTTGAGAAACCCCCTGAAATGAGACAGATGGGAGGTGCTGTCCTGGCTGGGGTGGACAGGGGCCTGCGTTCCCTGCTGGACTTTTCTTCTTTACACCCTATGGGGGCCTCAGAGGAGGCTTCGTGGAACCCTGAGGGTTCTCCAGAGCACAGTTTGAAAACTGTTGCCAGAACTAGGGCTCTCCAGCCTTGTCTAATGGCCAGCTCTGCTTTTGCTGTGTGGGCCCTAGTTCCTTTCCTCCCCGTGCCTCAGTTTCCCCACTTTTTGCAAACTCTTAGAATTCTAAAGAGCCAAAGGACGAGCTGATCATCCAACAGTGAGAGAAATGGGAAGCCTAGGAAGAGGAGTCCACCTGGCCCCGGGCACCTGTCTACTCTGGTCCTAGGGCCACAGACACGGGCTGGAGGTCATAACTTCCGCCTCCTTGGAGAGGAAGTCCCTAACTCTCCTCACCACCCCCAGCACAGGATGGGGCCCTCAGGCCCTGCTCCCTGAGGTCACAAGGTCAGCTTTCCTGCTCTCTCCTCTGGGAGAGGTGGGCCTCTTGAGTGTTTATATTACTTCTGTAGCAGCGGAAGGAGGTCTGGGGGCTGCCTCGGGGCTTGTGGGGCAAAATTCGTGTCCCTCCCTGCCGCTCCAGGCCGGAGACTGCAAATCCGTCCTCCAGCGTCATGCTGTAAACACGGTCCCGCTGAGGTGGAGCACCCACTGGGCCTGCGTGTGTCCCTGGCCCAGGCTGGGGCTGGGGGGCAGGGGGTGACACGCGTGTTGGCCCTGCCAGGCTCCAAGAAGCCGAGGGCCCCTTCCTCCCTGTGGGGCGGAAACAGGTGGCAGCTGCCCTTTCCTGGTACAGGGGGCGGGTAGGGAGTGGTTTCCTCCCCTGAGCCCCCTGCCCTCCTCCCCGAAACAGGGCTGATGGCAGGTGTTCTGCACGTCGGTGCAGAGAGGACAGCTCATCTTGGAGCTGCTAGTGCTGTGAAGTCCGGAAGTTGGTGTGGCGTGGGGGAGGGGAGAGTGGGCAGAGCAGAGGCCTGTGGTGAGTGCTGTGACCTGCCAGTCCCTCCGGAGAGGCAGGTGATCCAGGGCAGGGAAGGATGCAGGCTGAGGCCTGGCCGGGAGGCAGGTCCTTGCCTGGGTGGGTGCAGAGGGAAGTCTGGTCAGTCTGGAACACTGTGCCTGGGCAGGGCCAGAGGCCAGCCTGGGTGTCCTTGGGGAGCTCATCCTGCTGGCCACGGTGTGCTGTGGCGAGAAGTGCAGAGATTCCTCCGAGCTCGGCAGTTTGCAAACTGGATGATGACATCACTCCAGAGAAAAACTGTCAGGGCCATGCCACCAAACCACCCAGCTGCCCCCAGCCTAAGTCCCTAAGATGCTCAGGCTGAGCTCCGCCTTGAGACCTTTCTGCCTCGGCCTCCCAGGTGTGCACCATCACTCCCAGCTCTGGAAATGCTGGATGGACCCGAGTGAGGACTAGTGCTGTGACACTGCGTGTGACGGAGCGGGGCTTCTCTCCAGACTGCCAGCGGGATGTGACGGAGACCCGGCGGGGCCAGACCCAAACAGAAAGGCCAGGCGGGTGACTCGGTGAGTGTCAAACACTAAGCCAAGTGTGGCTCCTGATTTCTGCCGCCCGCCGTGGTTAATGTGCCAGCTAAGTAGCTGTAATGGGTAGCAGCTGTGAAGGGGCCCTCAGGCTCTGCTGACACGCTGGGAAGGGAGACTGACCCACCTGTCCAGGTGCCTGGCGGTGGGGTTTCCTGAGCGCCCCTTGGTGGGCGCAGCATGGCTTGTGCACCCTGTGTGGAGAGGCCTGTTCTGGGGAGGTTGCCGAGGGGTCCAAACAGCTACATCCTCTGTGGGCCTGTGACTGTCACTACATGAGGGCCCGCTGGTCCTCCACTGAAATTCTGCCTCAACATTAAAAAGCTAAACTATTAGACAGACTGGAGCTGCTTGGAAGGCCCTGCGCCAACCCCTAGCACTGTGAAAGGGAAAACGGAAGACCTATGGTGGACTGGGGAATCCACGGTGGGCTCATCCTGCTGACAGTCATGGGGCTAGTGAGGCGGATTGGGAGCCAAGGGGGACATAGGCCAAGCCACTAACAGTTACCCCACTTCTGTTTCTGGCCTCGACCTGTGCATTCTGTCATCTGCTTACCTTGGTCATTGAGGCTGAGATGCTGTTCTCGCTGTGAAAGACAAACGCAGTCCCCAGGAGCCATCTCCCATGGTCCTCCTCTGCTCGGGCCCTGGCACGGTGCTGGCTGATGGGGCCCCTCCGGCCCCATCTGGTCACGCTGTGTGCCTCTCTTCCCCACACAGCACGGGCTCGGCCTTCCGTCCGCAGACTGGCATGGCCCGGAGGCGCTGCAGCAGCCGGCTGCGTGCGGCTGTCACCTTCCATGGTGGCAGCCAGGTAATCACCGCTCGGCCTCCACACATAATGGGTCCAAGAATGAATTCAAATGTCATCCGCCGCAATAAAAGACAGTATTCTTAGCGTGTGCAGGTTCGGTGGCGGGGCCGAGGCGAGGTGCAGCGTGCTCGGAATGATCAGCCATGATGTGAATGATGTGAAGCCCGATCACGCACTGTCTTTCAAGGTGTGATGTGTGGGAGGGGGTCACGCCATGGTGCCCCGGGTCCCCACACCTGAGCCCGTGCTCATGCCTGTGTGCGCGTGCGCCTGTGTGACACTCGAGAGTCTGGGCACGTAGTGTGCCACGTGCAGCCCCAGGCAGTTGGCCCCTGGTCCACTTCCCAGGTGAGCGTGGTGCCCGGCACGCAGTGGGTGTTTCATAAATGTCTGTGGAGAGCACCGACACCCCAGCCCCGTCCTCTCGCCTCGGCCTCCAGTGTCCCCACAGCTTCTCCTCCCACCTGACCGCTTCTCCGCGCCCTGCTGTAACCACCCCCGTCTGGTGGACGGAATCAACTCTCCTGATGAAAGACAAAACAAGCAGGTGGCGACCCCTGCCCTGGACTCCTCCCTGACGTTTCCAAGGTCCCCTCTCAGCTCCCATGCCCCCTCCATTTCCTTTCGCTGCTTCCGATGGATGGCCTGGTTCTGCTCAGACCCTTCCCACATGCGGGGGTGGCCTTTTCTTCCCTAGGGAACAGCTTAAAGGGTCTCCCCAAGGAGGCCTTACCCATCTGTGCTCTGTACCCCTTCTCCAACTTTTCCCTGTCCCACACTTTTCTCTAGAATAACTGGGTCCTTATGACAGGACTAACAGTGGACAGAGATCTTATGTAGCTCTCCACTCACTGCTTGACACTCTCAGAGGGCAGGGCCATTTCTGTTTGGTGGCACAGTGTCACAAGCGGCTGGCCCAGCACTGAGCACACAGCAGCGAGCTATTTAAAAAAGTAGATGGTTGATGAGAGGGCATGTACATGGCACCCACCTGGGGCAAGTGAGGCCTGCAAACTAGCTGTCCGTTGTGCTGGGGGGAAACATGTTCCTAGACCTGCCTTCCCTCCTACTGGATACTGCCTTTATTTAGGCCTCACCTGCTGTGGTTTTTGTTTAGCATCTTTCTGTGTGTTACAGGAGCAGCTTCTCACTTTGACATGCAGTGTGCTATCACTCCTTTGAACTGAAAATTGGCCAGCAACATAAAGCCACAAATGAAGGAGGGACTAGGTATCTTCGTGGTCTGGCTGGCCATGGTAGTGGTCCAAGATTCTCTCTGCTAGGAGCCTCTGTCCAGGATGCCACTCTGGGTCTAAGGCTTCAGCTGGGCCACCAGTTTCTGTTTTGAGCTTCAGTTTCCTCCTCTGAAAAATGGAGGTGCTGGTCAGAGCCCCGACTTCAGGCAGCTAGGAGGATGGGCAGGATCCCAGGGTGAGGCTCCTCATGTTCAGAGCTGAGCTGGGCCGTGGCTTCTCCTGAGGCCCAGCCACCTCCTGGGATGGTCAGGAGGTTTAATTCTTCTGTCTCTGTGCAGGGCAAGCACAGGCCTTGGTATTGTTTGCATTCCCTGAGGCCCCAAGGGTTTGCACAGGGCTTTCTGGAGGGTCGGGGGCTGGGAGTCCCAGGTGGCTGTCTTTGGACACCAGTGTGGCTGCTCTTCAGGACAGGGTGCAAGGGGCACAGCGGCGGGCTGGGCACTGTCCACTACAGCTGCTCCCCATTCCACAGAGGGGAGGGCAAGGTTCAGGGAGGGAAGGAATAGCCCAAGATCCCACCATGAGGAAGTGGCAGAGGTGGGATTTGAACCATGGTCTGCGTGTCTTTGAAGTTGAGATCTTAACCACTGGGCTTTTAGGGTTTTTTTTCCAGGTGACAATGGAGGTACAAGCAGGCATAATAATCCCTTATCCATTTGGAGGACACTCCCAGCTCTGCAAGGGGCTGGGAATATAAGGGAAGCCCGGAGGGTCCAGGGTCCCACAGCTGTTCTGGACCCCAAGTCCTATGGAGATCAGTTTTGTCATTGTCCCCAAGTCTTCAGAGATGAGTGTGTGGCATTGTGGGGTCTAGGGAAGTCGCGCGTGGAGTGAGTGTCCTGTGACTTGCTTCAGGGGAGAGAGACCTGCCTGCTTCAGTCACTGTGTCACATGCCAAGGCGCCACCTTGGTGGTGGCACATCCTGAGCCCCATCCTAAAGGGAAGTTGTCACTGTGACCCCGGGCTTTGTGCTCTGTGACTGCAGGTCAGGGTTGGCAAATTTTTAACGACACCCAGAGATTGCCCACAGCTGAGGCTCCACTTCCTCTTGCTGCCCAGCGGCCACCTGGGCATCTCTCCTTCTCTTGGTCTTTGTCGCCCTCTCCCCCCACCCTGCCGGCTCTCAGCTTTGCTGCCTGTCTCCTTCCTTTTCTGTCTGTTTCTCTTCGTCTTTCCCACTTCCCAACAAGCCCTGCACCTCTCACCCTGAAGGATGATGGGAAACAGCTGTAAAGGACACAAACTGAACTCCCAGATGATCCAGCTGCTGGGCAGAGGGGCTCAAGGGGAAACAAATCCACAACACACAAAACACACATTGTTTGAACTGAGTGGGAGATAAGAGAAAGGGAACTGCTTAAGATAATTAGAAAAATGAGAAACAAATGCACTTGATTCCTTCTTCTCTAACAAACCCTGAGTCTGCCCTCCCCCCTTCCCAGGTTCTTCCATGTCCCACTCTTTCTCCAAAAAACAGGGGAAGGCCATCCTCATGTCCCTGGTCCTTTGGTTTACACCTGCCCCATAGAGCACTAGGGGTGGGTTTGGCTGTGTGTCTTCTGGCAAGTTGCTCACCCTTTCTGAGCTTTGGTTTCTCATTAGCAGACTGGGAGCCTGGCCCTGGCTCCCAGAGCATCTCCCTCTTGTCTTGGAGCCTGGAGGGGTGAGGAAGGGAGGGAGGGAGGTCAGGTTCAGAGCAGCATGATGCCCACCAGCTCACTGCTAAATCCTCCTGCCAGGGAGGTTTCCCCTCACACTGATCCTGAGTTCGAATTCCTGGTCCGTCGCCGCCATCCATGTCCTGGACCTACTGAGTCACACTTGTTCTCCTCAGCGCCTGCTGCCTCCTCCCTGGTCCCTCTGCCTGAGCGCTCTGCAGCCAGCAGCCTGAGTGCTCTTCCACCCCGACCTAAGTCAAGGGCCCACAGGCTTGCGGAGCCCCGCCTGAGTCCCAAACCTGTCAGTAGTAACCGGAAGCACTGAACAAGCCTCTCTCCCAAAGTCTGGCCGAACCCGGAAGGAGAACAGAGGCACTGAGTGCCTCATCCGTCCTTGGAACACACCAGGTGCCAGCCCCAGAGGCTGCTGCTCAGGGCGGCCCTCATCGACCCAGGCGCCTCCAAACACCTTGCATATGGCAGGTGCCAGTGTGACTTCTCGGGGTCCCCATGCCAGCTGTCACCCACCTTTTCCAGACAGGGACACAGAGACTCCCCGAAGTCCACGCCCTGCCGGGCCAGGAGGTGCAGAATCAGAACTCAGGCTCCGTGAGGCTCCCGGGGCCCGGCTGGGCCCGGGAAGGACCCCGCAGGGCCACACAGCCGTGACATTGGCCTGAGTGTCTAGGGCCGTATTTCTGTCACCGCTGCCTGCCGTGGATGCACAGTTAATTAGCAGGTCTTGGAAAGTTCATCAATAAGAGATCTGGCGGCTGGGGCTGATGGCCGGCGCGCGGCAGGCGCTGAGAGCCCGTAAATCAGGCTGACAGGCACCGAGCGCGGCCGCCACCGTGAGGGGAGTGTCTCATGCGGTCTGCAGGCCTGGAGCAGGCGCAGGGCCAGCCGCCGGAGCTGCCCCCGCTCTCCATCCCTGCTCCCCAAGCCTGTACCCGGGGCTTTTTCCTGGTCGTAGGCTTTGTGACTCATCTTACTCTCTTTCCTGGTCCTAGAAGTGGGAGCTCCACCCCATATGGGGGTCACACCCGCTCTTCACACTCAGGACAGTGGCCTGGCTTGCGTGTACAAAAGATCCTACCCCCGTTCTCCACCTGCCTGCAGGGTGACGGGTACATGCGCTGCAAGCGTCGTGTCTACACCTGCCTCCTGGCTCACCATACAGACGGTAGTTAGGGAGGGGAAGTGTCTGGCAGAGAAAGGAGCATGTGCAAAGGCCCTGTGGTGGGAGGGAGCGGTGTGCTGAAGACAGCAAGAGACTCGTGGCTGCCTGGCATCGGCCACACCCCCCAGCTTCCCCCAGAGGGCTCGGAGACCCAGTAACTCTGTAGTCCAGCTGCTTGCACAGCTTTGCTGAGGATTTGCTCCTTGGATGAGGTTCTTTTTTGTTTTTTTAATTGAATTCTTTATTGGTACATTTTATATACAGCTCACAATCACACACAACACTGGGGAATTTATACCAGTATGAGACACAGGTCGATTTACCTGTCTCTTCCTAACCACGCAGTCTTCACTGAGTCCCCACGAGTTCAGGCCCTCTCCCCTTCCCATGGTAGGGGTCAGGTCTCTGGCCACGCCCAGGGGCCCCATTCCCACAAAAGCCAGGTGGGAGGAGGTGGTGTGCGTGTGTGTGTGTGTGTGTGTGTGTGTGTGGCCACAAATCCCCAGTGACTCCGCTCACTGCAGCCAGTTCTTTGACTGCTCTCAGAGGCTGTTAACTTTTACTGGGGGGAGAACTGCTGCCCACTGCGGGGCAGGCAGGATTCGAACGCGGCCGGGTGGCAGCCTCCGTGTTTCCTGCTGTACCAGGCTCATCTGCTTGACCCGCAGCCTGCAAAGCCCTTTGCACAGCGGGACTTGTTCTAGCACTAGTGTTCGGACCACCCCGGGAGCAACAGGGCGAGTGGCCCCCCATCTGTCCCGAGGGTGTGGGGTCGGAGAGAGTGAGCCAGGACCCCAGGCGACAGACGGGGCAGAGCTGGAATGGAGGACTGGAGCCATACGGACAAATAATTTTGCTCTTGTTTTTAAAAAAGTCTGACCACTCACCCGTTCGCTCCCTCTTTCCAACCATGCATACTCCCAGCCAAGGCCCAGTCCCTTCCCCTCTCATCCGCTGCTCATTCGGTGGGTGGCACAGACACTGGCACCAGGGTCGGGCGCTGGGGCAGGGATGGGGCGAGGTGACATTGTGGCCTCTGCCTGCCCTGTGCTCAGGGTTCACTGTGTGGCTGAAACTAGGAGAAGTGGCTCGTCGCCAGCCCACCATTTCCGTCACAAACCTGCCATGCACCAGGCTTTACATGGCTGATCCCACTGGTCGGCTGCCTCTATCTCGCAGAGCCAGAGTATTTGGGGAAACCGAGGTCAGGGTACAGTGGGGGCAGCGGGGGCCAGGTTGGGGCTGGGGGTTAGAGGCTTGTGGCTGAAGCGTACAGGAAACATCTTTGCCTCCTAAACAGGATGGTCGTTGGCTGCCTGTGCCCCCGGGCACATGGCCCCTGCCAGAAGGGCCCAGAATAGCTGCTGCCCTCCCGGGGCCCTGTCCCTGCTAGGCTGCAGCCAACCGGGTGCCTTCCTGGGTCTTGAGCCTGCAGAGCAGAAGTGGGGCTCGGGAGGGGGGCTAGCTGGGAGCCCTGCTGAAACACATAACCTCACCTACAGCCAGCCACCAGCCGCAGGCCAGGGCTCTCCCAGGCCCCAGGGACAGGGCTGAGGGGGGCTGTCCCTGGGGATCCCTTCCCTTGGGACATCTGGATCTTCCCCTCAAGACACTTCTCCAGAATGCTGTCGCTAGAGCTGAGCAGCCAGTGACATGTCCTCCACAGTGGGGCTGGTGGGGTCTGATGGGCACTGCCCTAGCCCCCTGCCGTGTGGCGTTGGGCAGGACATCACCCTCTCTGGGCTTTGCGACAGTCTGAGAGGGAGGGACACTGATGGGGATTCTTCCCCCCGGGGTTCTGATTGGGTGATCTGAGGGTCTGTTTCGTGGATTCCAAGATTGGGTGAGTCTCAGAGCCCGTCTTTCTGGAATTTTCTCAGTCCTGTGGCCAGCAGCCTGATCCCAGCCGCAGTGCAGAGTGAGCTGAGGCACGGCTGACACCAGCGACACCCCAGGTCACGAGTCAGTGCTGGCCTTCCTCGTGCCCCGAAGCCTCGGGTCTGGTGTGTCTTAGTCTCCGGGACCCCATGACAGACACTGCTTGGACACACTCCGGGTGGAACTGGGTCCTTCCCCTCCCCTTTCCTCTCCCTTTTTCCTCTCTTTCCTTCTACAAATTTCTTTTCTCCCTCCTTTACTTCTTCATCCAATCATTTATTCATTCAACAAACACAATACCAGAACCATCTCCCACAGAGACACACTGGTACATACCCAGGATGGGTTAGCTTCGCTTCAGACAACAGCATGAAAATGACCCAGGATCCTTCTCAACAAGACACACAGTTGGATCACTTCAACTCCCCGCTCTGCCACTTACAGCAGTGTGAGACTGAGAAAGGCCCTTGGCCTTTCTGGGGCTCCATGTTTCCTCAGCTAATATGGGACCAGCGTGCTTAACTGGCCACCTTCCCTGCCTGCAGGGAAAGGAGGAATGCTTTCCCTGGGAAGACTTGCTCCCCAGTGAGACAAGACTGCTATTTTGGTGGGGAGACAAGGCCTTGGCTGGGCAGGCAGGAACTGTCCCGGGAGCCTCCTGTGCGGCATCTTGGCCCCCAGGGCCCCTGCCTCAAAGGCCTGCGAATGTGGGAGCTGCTGGGTCGCAGGCTCCGAGAAACCCGGCGTGAAATCTGGGCGCATGCAGAGCCGCAGAGCCTGGGCTGGGCAGACGCGGACGTCTTTGATGTGCTTCGGGGGTGTGTAATTAACTGTAACTGAAATATTATTTGATCTTTTATGTGGAAAATCAAATTGTGTTGTGTCAGACATGAATAAATACACCCCAGTCGGTTTGGACAGCGCTGGCTTCTCCCCGCTGCCCCACCCCCTTCTCCACGGTGGAAACATAATTCTCGCCTTTTAAACTCTCCCCTTTGTCTGGCTGTGAAAGGGCCCATTGTCCTGGGGAAGGGCTGGGAAGGGGCGGGGCCCGCGGAGAGGCGGGGAGGGGGTGTCCCTCCCACAGAGGAGCCCAGCCTGGGCAGACCTGCTCCCTGTCCCCAGCCACCTCTGTTCTTGGGCAGCGCATGCAGCTGTCTGGGCCTCAGTTTCCCCTTGGGCTCCTGAGTTCCTCGGGGACGTCCTGGTATAGGTGATGGCCCATGGTGGCTCCCAGGGTGGAACTGTTGGTGCTCGTGGCTACTTCTGCACACAGGAAACTGACAGCCTCTGCGGTGACCCCTAAACCACACGGATGGGGGGAATTTCCTGCGCCAGAGCCACTGATGGGTCGGGGCACAGGGCAGGGAGCAGCATTTCCCTCGGATCAGAAACCAGGCCGAGGGGTCTTAGTTAGACCACCACCACTTACCAGCCACCCAACCTCTGCAGACTTCAGTTTACGGGCCTGTGAGGTGGGCGTGGCCTCCCCCACTGGGCCGGATGTCACCTTCACCTTTGCACACTGGGTCCCACTTGCCTAGGACACGCTGGCCTCTCTCGACTTTGGTTGACACCTGTGTGTCTGCCTGGGCTCAACTAACTGCAGAGTTCCCTTACACGCATGGGAAAGCTATTTTTCTTTTTCATGGTGCTGGGGTTGGCACTCAGGGCCTCGTATGTGCTGGGTAAACACCCTACCTCCAGCAGTATCCAGCCCCTTAGGGGAGCCCTTGCTGGCCCCCGGGACTTAACTTCTCAGGAGAGTCCTTGCCCCCATCCCAGCTCTCACCAGCTCTTCCCCCACTTCTGCCTGCCTCACCTCCGCACTGGACCCAAGGAAGCTCCCCAGACATGGCTGGTGTCCTCAGCAGAGCCTGAGGCACAGGGCGGGTGCTCCCGAATCGGCCACCACCACGGCCCTGCCCACTCGGCTCCTGCAGGTGCCTCCCCAGCCGGCTGAGTCCACGTCCCCTGCAGATGTCTTACCAGCTCTCCAGGGAAACCTGAGGCTGGGAGCGAGGGAGATCAGAGACAGCCTGGCGCAGACGCGGGAGCTGGGGCCCAGCCAAATCCAACATCCTGGAATTTAAAAATCAACAAAACAGAAAAGAGAAGCCACAGTGGCTGTCGGAACCTGCAGCAGACGTGACTGCTGGGAGACACAAGGTGCCTTTGCAGAGCGGGCTGACTGTCCTGCTGTCTGCTTCTCTGCTTCAGGGAGGGACCCCGGCGGTGGGTACAGCTCAGTGCAGCTGGGGAGACTGAGGCAGCTTCCGGAGGTCACGGGGGTGGGGGAAGGAGCCCAGAACAAGCTCGCTGTCTGACCATGGACTTCTTTGCCGGTGTCACTCCTATTAGGCTGCCACCAAGAAGAGAAAGAGCACGAACATCCGTCAAACGCAGGTGGGTGCTGGGAACTTGTCCCCAGATAATTTTATCTGCCCTCATGCAGGAGTTGGCATTGTCCTTGTTTTATAGAGGATACACGATGGCCTTTGTGGGTCCTGTTCGACATTAAAAAAATTCAAAATCACATTTTATGAAGCACAGTGGCATATGCTTGTAATTCCAGTACGTGGGAGGCTGAGGCAGGAGGATCACTGTGAGTTTGTGAAGCGAGATATTGTCTAAAACATCAAAAGCATACCCATTATCTTTAATGGACATAGCCGTTAAAGATAAAATATTATTTTTTTTATATTTAAACATCGTCTTCAAACAGTTCTTTTTCCCTTCCGGTCCCAGAAGAAATTAAAATATTTCCGGAACTTCTGAGAACAACATAGGCTACAGTCCAGTCTCTGAACTACTGTGACAGACTAGAAAGTGGCTCTCTGCGAAGGGGACACTGGGCCTGCAGGGGCTGGGGCGCTCATGTCAGGGTGCACAGCCTGCTAAGGAAGGTGCTGGAAAGCAAAGGCCTTGAGTGCAGGTGGCCTGTGGGTCCTGCAATAGAGCCAGGCTGCGGTAGCCAGGCTGGGCCCGGGGTGCTGCTGAGCTGGGCACAGGGTCTGAGATGTTCACAGTGGTTCATAGGAGGTAACAATCCTACTGTCCCAAAGAACAGAGGCTTCCACTCTTGGTTTCTGCATTTTGGGACCCCTGGCTTTGCGATGACTTGTCAGAGCCCTTGGGCCAAAAACTTGAGCCACAGGGGCTGGAGGGTTAGCTCAGTGGTTCCAGCGCCTGCCTCGCAAGTGCAAGGTCCTGAGTTCGATCCCCAGTAACCACATACAATGCTGGGCATGGAGACTCACGCCCACCAACAATCAATACCACGTACCACAGTGCCGGGTATGGTGGCTCACGCCTGTAATCCCAGCACTCGGGAGGCAGAGACAGGAGGATTGCTGAGTTCGAAGCTTGCCTAGGCTACATAGTGAGCTCAGAGCCAGCCTGAACTACAAAGCAAGACCCTGTCTCAAAAACAAACAAACAAACAAACAAAACAAAAAAACTTGAGCCACAGAGGGCAGCTATGTCTCTCTTTGGACACCGGGGCAGAGCTGCGGGACTTTCCACTACCAGGCCACCTGGCTGGGGCAGGCAGGGCTGCTGTCACACACGCACATGTACATGCACACGCACACACACAGAGCTTTGCAGCTTGGCTCAGACAGGAGAAAGGGCTAAGAAATCTCACCTGGGTGCTAACTATCCCTAACCTTTCTTTCAGGGCCTTGTTAATCACCTTTGTAAAATGGGTTAGAGTTCAAGACTAAGCAAGCAGCACTTTTTCTTCTCCTCCCCTCCTCCCCTTCCTCTGACCTCTCCTCCTCTCTTATCCTCTCACCTGCTCGTCTCTCAGTTCTTTTTTGATGTTTTTCGTTTTTCTCCCAGTACTGGGGATTGAACCCAGGACCTTGCACCGACCTACATTCCCAGTCCTTTTTATTTTTTATTTTGAGCTCATTAAGCCACTAAGTTTCACAGGCTGGGTTAGAAGTTGGAATCCTCCTGCCTCAGCCTCAAAGTGCAAGGATTACCAACCCTCATTTATTATTTATTTATTTATTTATTGGGACAGGGTCTCACTTTGTAGTTGAGGCTGGCCCCGAGCTCACTATGTAGCCCAGGCAAGCCTCGAACTCAGCAGTCCTCCTGCCTCTGCCTCCTGAGTGCTGGGATGACAGGCTTGAGCCACCAAGCCCGGCTCGAGCCTCATTTTTAAGGTGCTTTTCTTGTTTCTGGAATGTGAAGCTGGTCTCCCAGTAAAGATGATGACAAATGGTTTTTTAATACATTGGCTTTCCCCCCGCCCAATAAATGCATATATTTTAGTAAGAGAAGGAGGCCAACTTAGCATGAAGGCTGTATAGATAATCACATCCAGCAAGAGCAAACCGGGCAAGAGTCTACCTTGGACACACACAGACTAAGGAGCTTTGGAGAAGCTGCTAGTCGTCACCGACACATTTGTGTTGATTTGACTTTGGGGCTCAGAGACGGACAACAACTTACACAAAGTCCCACCATAAGTGAGTGGACCGCAGTTAGGACTGAAACTGAGGTCTTCGTGATCCGGAACACTGTGCCCTTCTTCCAGGGGGAGGGGCAGGTCTGGGCCCTCTGGGTGGACAGCGCGGTCAAGAAGGCTGCTGAGCATGGACACGACTCTGAGCAAGACTTCAGGGATGACGCGGCAGAAGCTCAGGAGTCCCACCCTGCAGCCACTCTGCCGTCACAGGGCTCGTGCCGACCCCTCTTTCTCACGCTTGTGGGATGGCGGAGTTTCCCTGTCCTGGGTGTGTTCGCGGTGCCCAGTCACCCAGCTCAGCCTGTTCTCTGATGACCAGCGTGGCATGGGAGGGGCAGAGGGACGCATGGCCCTGTCACGCACCTGGCCCAGAGGGCAGTGAGGAGCCGGCCTCCCTCACTGGAAGGACGCCCATTCTTAGAGCCAGGCCTGCCGTGGGGCTGCCTGGTAGGGAGATACCTCTCATCACCGGAAGTGCGCACACGGAGGCAGGGGCCGCAGGGTCGGGAGTGCCCCTTCCCTAGAGCGGCGCCTGCAGCAGACACATCTCCAGCAGCCCGTGGGCTTGCCAACCTCATCTAGGGCACCAGCATGGAATAGCTGGCCCAGAGCCCATCTCTGCTCTCCTCCATCTCCCCTGTCCTTGCTGCCCTCCCTGGCCTACCTGGCTGGCAGTCACCCCGCCACTGTGTGCCGTGCCAGTTACCCGCCGTGTGTAACAGACCTCAATGGTTTCAAACGTCAGTAATCATAGCTGGCCAAGGTGCTACGTGCTTGCAATCCTAGCGCTGTGGGAGGCTGAGGCAGGAGGAGTTCAAGCCCATCCTGAGTAACTTAGTGAGACATTGTCTTAAAAGAAAAGAGCAACAAAAAGAACCATGGATATAACTCAGAGCAAAGCCCCTGGGATCAATCCTAGTGCCAAAAATTATAAATGAAACCAAAGCAAACCCACTGACCCGTGGACTCGTGAATCTGTTATGTGACTAGGGCTCCACAGAATGGCTCCCAGGGCCCATGGCTGGAGCAACAAGCCCAGAAGAACATCCGTCACCATGGCTCACTAGCACCAGTTATGAAGTGGTTGTTGGCTGGGAACCAAGGCTGGGTTCTGAGTTCGAATCTCTCTGGGCAGCAGGCTAGAAGTGGACACCATCGTTAGGACCCAGCCTCAGGGGAGAAACAGCCACACTCTGGCTGTGCTTACTTGGTTAGACAGGAAGACTCACCCTGCTCCTATGGCAGGGCATGAAGGCCTCATGTCTTAGTAGTGACTGATACGAGATACCATGTGGATCTTCAAAAACTGGGATGTATTACATGAGACTCTGTGTCTCTCCCTTGACTGTCTCACTGACGCACGGATCTTATCTAATCCCGTCGTGCGCAGCTTCTGGACCGTGTCTGGCAAACAGTAGATGCTCAGTCAATGTTTTGTTGAAAATGTAAATGGCAAGAGGCAGAGATATAAGAAAGACATAAGGGCCGGAGGGTTAGCTCAGTGGTTCCAGTGCCTGCCTCGCAAGCACAAGGTCCTGAGTTCAATCCCCGGTAACCACATATAATGCTGGGCGTGGAGACACGCCCACCAACAATCAACACTGCATACCACAATGCCGGGTGTGGTGGCTCACACCTGTAATCCCAGCACTCGGGAGGCAGAGACAGGAGGATTGCTGAGTTCGAGGCTTGCCTGGGCTACATAGTGAGCTCAGAGCCAGCCTGAACTACAAAGCAAGACCCTGTCTCAAAAAAAAAAAAAAAAAAAAAAAAAAAAAAAAAAAAAAAAAAAGAAAGACATAAACCCACAGAAAGAGGAGAGCGAGAGAGACATGAAAGTCAGAGGTAGAGACAGACTGGGAGAAGGACAGACAGCAGCAGGGCCTGACAGTAGATAGCTGACGTCTCGCTGGCTGAAGGCTCCACTGGCTGCAATGGCAGGTACCAAGGTCTGCAGCCTGCGAACTGCCTTGGGAGGGTGGCTCCGGCTGGGAGGGACCATGGCCGGGCAGGCCAAGGCTGTGTCCAGCACCGGTGAGCCTGGCCTCTTGTGGCCGGGGGGATGGGGGGAAAGGGAGCCCTTCTCTGTGAGCACTTTCCCCTGGGCTGGAGCAGCCACAACCAAGAGTAATGGAACAGAGAAACGTCGGTGACATTTTTCTAAAGAGGAAAAATGTGGAGTTTTGAGTCAAACTGAAAGACTTATTGGGTTCGTAGCAGGACTAGAGCTTGTTTTTGAGAACAGGCTGCCAGATAAGAGGCTCGATTGGGGCTGTTTTGCCTACGTTGTTCGCATTGATTTTCTCCTCGTTCCTTGGGGAGTGGACAGCAGACATCTCTGGGAGGCGGCGGGAAGGCGGAGGGCTCCGGAAGGAAGCAGGACCTGCAGGGCTGTATAGGCTGCAGGCAGACTGGACGGGGACATGACTCCGGCGCGGGTGTGGAGGGGGCCGATAAACGCCACACCCACACCTGGCCTGACCTACCCAGCACTTCCCACACTGCCCCGAGCAGGCCCCTGCCTGTCTCTCTCTCACACATCTGGTTCCTGGCCTTGGCAGTCATCGCTGGAAGCTCAGAGAGTAGAGGGCCTTTGTCCCCAGAGAAGCTCAGAGAGTAGAGGGCCTTTGTCCCCAGAGATACAGCAGTCCTGTGGCCCAGCGGCCAGCTAGCCCATGCCTGTCCGGTTGAGTGAGGTGCCTTGGCCAGGTGTGGAGCAGACAGTGTGGCTTTCAGATTCTGTCCCTTATACCCCTTTTCTGTCACATGGACCTTCTTCACACAGTCATCTGACCACGTGTTCTTCCACTCTTTGGATTTCTCCTGTGTTGCGTGTTTTGCTGTGGACAGGTGACATCCCCGCACAGTGTGCCTTGAGCTGAGCTTCCCCCCCCCCCATGAACACCAGGGATACCGGAGTCTTTCCTGGGGTCCGGGGCCTTCCTCTCTTGCTCCCACACACAGCTCTCCACATGGCCTTGAGATTCTTCCTCCCACGTCTCCTACAGTCAAGCTACTGCCACTTCCCCATGGAGGCTGCCATCATCTTCTCTCCTCTCAATACTACAGGGAGCCTCCAGAGCCCACTCTTGTCCCCAGTCTGTCTTCCACACAGTGACCTGTGGTGCCTCTCCAAAGGACAGCTCAGGCCTACTTGAAACCTTCCCACAGTTCCTGGGGAGAGTGCACATGGTCTGGGCTTCTCACTGCCGGCCCCGCCCACTGCTGGCCCTGCCCACAGAAGTCCCTGACCAGTCAGTCTCACCTCACCCTCAAGATTCAGTGCTTTTTCTTTTTTTTTTTTTTTAGACAGGGTCTTGCTTTGTAGTTCAGGCTGGCTCTGAGCCTACTATGTAGCACAGGCAAGCCTCAAACTCAGCAATCCTCCTGTCTCTGCCTCACGAGTGCTGGGATTACAGGTGTGAGCCACCACACCCCGCACTGTGGTATGTGGTATTGATTGCTGGCGGGCGTGAGTCTCCACGCCCAGCATTGTATGTGGTTACCGGGATCGAATTCAGGACCTTGCACTTGCAAGGCAGGTGCCGGAACCACTGAGCTAACCCTCTGGCCCAAGATTCAGTGTTTTAATCTTGATTTTTCTCTCCCTCCCCTCCCCCTTCCCCTCCCTCTCCCTCTCTCCCTCCCTCTCCCTCTCCCTCAAGCTGCCCTTCCTTCCTGGAAACCCTCATTATATTGACATGATCTGCTTTCCTTCAGCCTCCTATTCCTGCCTATGACTCTGTGGCAGTGGGTGTAAAGGACTTGCCCCATGTCTGCGTCCCCAGCTATCCTGGAAGAGGTGACCTCGAGTGCTGGGTTTGCCAAGGCACATGCAGGGCCCTAAGGGCTTGGAAAGATACTGAAATTCAGCGGTTATCTGGGTTCAAAACTCTGAATTATGAAACTGGGAGTGTCCCAGGTAGCCAGAGGCCCAGTTCCATGTTCTGCCCCTTGGTCTGTGGTCTGAGCTGGTTGACAAGCTGTCCACAGAGGGTTGGTGTACTGGGAAGTCCAGCCTCCCCACCATGCATTTCACAGAACATTCCAGAACCTCTGCCATCACGCATTAGGATGGAAGGCTCTGCCCTTCCCACCACTGTTTGCAGGGTGTTTGCCTCAGGTTGCTTCTCTCTTTAGACCTGAAACTTGCAAGGACTAAAGCTTCAGTTCAGCATGAAGCCTGGCTCTCAATTGTCCTGTGTCAGTACTATTTCACACAGCAAAATTAACACGCATGTAGGTGCGCATGCACACACATTATAGTAAACCAGGAGGCAGGCATGCGGGCACAGGCTGTAATCCCAGCACGCTGGGAGGCTGAGGCAGGGGGACTATCAGTTCAAGCCCAGCCTGAGAAATTAGTGACTTAGTGAGACCCTGTTTTAAACAGTAAAAAAAGCCTAAGGACGTAAGTAATGTGAAGATCCTGGGGTTCAATCCCCAGGGCTTGAAAAACACAAAAACAAAACAAAAAGCAATCCAGGCTATGTAAGAAGTAAGCCAGATCCCTGGATTTTGAAATGAAATATGCTTCAAAAGGGTTATTATTTTATATGCTTTGTTCAAGGAGCCATGTTTATTATAGAAATACTAGAAAATCAAGACAAGAACCTAAGAAAAATCACCTCCCTCTCATCATCACTATTATTACTCTGGTAAAGAATGTTTCATACTTTCAAGCTGTAAATGGGGAGCCACATTGCACAACTCCAAGAACATTCTTTCTATCATATTTGGGGGGAATGCAGTTGCCCGATACACAGCCTGGACAGCTGTGTAGTAATAATCCTAATTATGCATTTGCTCATTATTTGTTTATGATGTTGTTGGTTATTTACAGAAATGACAATAAGCTAAGTACACTATTTGAAAAGCTGCATTTCTCACCAAAAAAGAATTTCTCTCTCTCTATTTTTTTTTTTTTTTGAGACAGGGTCTCGCTTTGTAGTTCAGGCTGGCCCTGAGCTCACTATGTAGCCCAGGCAAGCCTTGAACTCAGCAATCCTCCTGCCTCTGCCTCCTGAGTGCTGGGATTATAGGCGTGAGCCACCATGCCCAGCATTGTAGTGTATGGTACTGATTGCTAGTGGGCGTGAGCCATCATGCCTGGTATTATTGTGTGTGGTTACTGGGGATCGAACCAGGGACCTTGTGCTTGTGAGGCAGGTGCTGGAACCACTGAGCTAAATCTCTGGCCCGTTACTCTCTTTTTTTTATTAACAATTGTCTCATTTAAAGTGTTTTTAAAATGATATCAATTATTCTATTGTGTCCAATTTTATTCCATTTTAAGTAGTATTATGATGCATATTCTTGACCATTTGTCCATTGTGTTTTCAGGATAAACTCAATGCTGTTTAAAACTTTTAATGTCAAATGCAATTGTTTTCTAGCAAAGCTGTACTGATGTGTTATTGTCCTAGTGAAAACATGGGTAGGAAAAGGGCTAGAATAAATCTGATATAATAGTAAGAGAAGAAAAAGAGAGACTGAGTCATGGGCACTTGACCTATTAGGGTTTTGTGGAGGCAGTTTTCACTCTAGGAATTTAGAAGAACAACTTCCTATTGGTCTGTTATAATAAAGGGACAGCATCCCAGCTCATCCTGTAGGCAGTGCTCTTAATTTCTGACTCTGAGCAGTGGTTTCCCTCTCTATAGCCAAGGTTCCCTCTATGTAAACAGGCAGAATTGAACTGCATCTGGAACAGTAAATAAGATCATCTCATGATTGATTGATTGATGATGCCTGCTATGGAGGCTGTGTTGAGATTGCCCAGCTGTCAGCACTCAGTGGGAATGAGTCCTGTGATCAGTTAATAATGTCTGCCATGGGTGTGGGAAATGAGTTGGTGGCATCTTTGCCAGGAATTTGCTATTTCAGGACTAGACATTGTTGGAGACTATTAAGTCTCTGAAAAGGCAGGGTATTTCCCTTGATACTTTGTTCCTCATAAATCTCTACATTTTGGGGAATGTTTCAGGGAGTTAGCTCCCAGCCTGGTCTGTCTCATTCTGGGTGTATTGCAAAGCAGTTAAGAGGCAGACAACATCCAATTTCTCTCTTTTGACCTTCATCTGAATCTGATGACACTGTCTTTAGCGTGCAGCAAGAGGAGTAGGGATTTCCTGTGATTTCAGTATTCCATTCAGTTTTTATCATTTCCAGGTTCACGCGTTTCTAATTGTCATGAATACCATGGCAAAATTAATAGTTCTATGGTTGGTTTATTACATTTAGTAAAATTATGTGCATGCAGTGTTTGCCAAGAGAAGACGTGGCAGGCTCCTTAATCATGTAAAGATGATAATTTAGTTGTTACACTTGTTGAAATGATGGGATTAATTTTTAAAAAAGTTTGCAAACTGGAGGAGAAATGTAAAACATTAATTTAGTTAGACAAGCAAGCCGACAACTGACAAATCCTTTCAGCCAAACCCGGTAATGGAGATGCTATGGCTCCCATGGGGAGGAGATGCATGCGAGAAGCACCGATGCTTTCAAGGAATCATGGTAGAGTGTGCTGTGTGATCTTTGGAGAGACACTCACCTTCTCTGTGCCTCCCCTTTTCCTTCTATAACATGGGGCCAGATTAATGGTTTTTAAGACAATTTTCTGCCGAGCACTGGGGTTTAAGAAAATGTTATGGGAACCTCAAAGAGAGGCAGATGGGATAAAGTCTCATCAAACCAGGTGTTTGTTTGGGGGAACCTACCCTGATTCCTTTTTTGTGTGCTGACACCCTGACTTACTTAGAACAAAGTCTTCTCTCGCTGTCACAGTGGTTCTGGGACTGACCCAGGCCTGGCTACAGTGATTGGCCTGGAGTGAGCATGTGACTCAGGTCTGGCTGGTCAGAACTGGCTGCAGGTGTGAGATTCTATGTCTTTGCTCAGATGGTGGCTGAGTCAGGAGGATGAGCCACGACACCGGGAGCCCCGGGGCTTCCTTGATCATGTGGTAGGAAGAGCCTGGCTCAGAGTGAAGCAATGGGAGAGAACACAGAGCTAAGATGTAGCATGGGCTCCCACTGTTGCGTTTTTCCCCCCAAATCCAGCTCCACCTAGGTCCCACTGTTCGGGTGGAGTCTCGCCTCGTACCGGCTGTTACCGCCTCCCTGAGAGCCAACCTGTCCTCCCCTCTGATTCTTGAGAAGGTGGTGACATTAAACATTTGAACACAGGATTCTGTCCCTGGAAAGTAGGACCCAGACTATGTGGCTCCTAGAGCCCTCTGCTGTATGATTCCACTGTGAGGTCTAAATGGTGCTGCAGGGGTGCGTGTGTGGTGGGGGGCAGTAGTGAGAATTCGAGGCTCACCTGCACACAGGAGGTGTGCCCAGGTCAGTGTTGCTGAGAGGGGTCGTTCCAAAGAATCTGCCAGTGAGAACCAGTTCAGCTCCTGTCAGGGGAACAGTGCGTGCTGGTGGCCTAGAGCTACGAAAGACTGGCAAGCATTTTGGGGGGCACTCTGGGCAATCTGGAGTGGCCAAGGTAAGGGGTCCGTCAGTGGTGAGAAGGAGATATGGGGGAATGATGTGGACAGGCAGGATGGCCCGCTGTTCCTCTGAGGAGTTGGACTGTAGCCACCGTGGCGCTGGGCAGCCATGGTAGCTTCTGGAGCAGAGAGGGTCATTTTCTGGGAACAGGTTAGACTATGGAAGGGAACTGGTCTCTCTGGGTGGCCATATCAGAGACTTCTTCTTTGTATGAGGCAGGAGGCAAGGAGGGCCGGACATTTAATACTTGGAGGGGCCACAGCTCTTGGCTTGCATTCCAGAGCTGGCCGGGCCCCACCGTTCCCAGCACTGGAATCTGAGTACAGCTTTGAGGAGGGGGACTGGGAGGCCGCTCGGTGGAAATGGAGAGGGTGGGAAGGAATTCTGGACTCCGCTGGGTCTGTGGAACTGAATGTGATTTACAGGGATGCTGCCCTGGGTCCCAGGAGAAGCCAACCTCCTCCTAGCACACTGGGGACTCTGGGCCCAGAGATACGATGGCGATTCTTACATGTCCTGAGAGCCCATTCTGCCCACCAACGCCTACGGTAATGTCACAGGATACTGCAGGGATGTTGGCACACAATGCTGCATTTCCTGGTCCTCCTGCCAGGGCCTATCCTGTCTTAGGGCAGCAGGAACGGCAGCAGGAGGGTCAGCCTAAAAGATGGTGGCCACATGTGAACATTGCACACTTACTATGTGCACATACAGTGTGGATGCCTCACAGGCACTTTATTATTCTGTTTCTGCAGAAAGGTAGATGTCATTCACACGCTGAACCTCGCTGGCTTTTCATTGTGGTGACAAAGCATCTGAGATAATTAACCTAAAATGAGGAAAAGTGTATTTTGCCTCAGGATTTCAGAATTTTGGCCCACAGCTGCTCGGTCCCCTTGCTTTGGGCCTGCAGTGGTCATAATAGGTGCACATGGTAGAGGAGAGCCTGGTCACCTCACAGTGGCAGGAAGCAGAGAGGAGGTACTGGGGCCTGAATATTCTCTTCAAGGTGGACACCAGTGACCACTTCTGCCCTCTAGGCCACGCCCCTCCCAGTGCATTTTGGGCAGGGGTGGAGGCTACGGCAAGGGGCTTTGGGGTAGCTCCAAGCCCACTGCAACACACACCTTTGGCTGAAGGGCAGCTGTAGTGCAGAGAGGCTGAGGGAAGGAACTGGGTTTGTTGAGGGGAAGTTGATACACTGAAAACATGGTAACTTGCAGGGTGCCCTGGTGAAACAGCCTGGGTACAGACAATGCCAGAGCATTCACACATTTCTGTGATGAGCCTAGGGGCTCCCTGGGGACTCTGCTCAGAGTCAGGGCTTAGGAGGCAGCAGGTGTGTCATTGGTCGCTCTGACCAGGCCTGTTCAGAGGGCACACACGTGCAGGGTGATGCTCAGCCAGCTCAGTGGCTAAGTCCTATGGTAGCCACTCTCACTGCTACCATACCATGCCAGCACAGCCACCCTGCCCAAAGTAGGAGGTGCCAGAGGGGCAGAAAAGCATGGCCCAGCTACTTCCCACTCTCCCGCTAGGCTGACTCAGGACAGAGGCAGGAGGCCTCCATGTCACTGAGCCCTGCTCCCTGCTGTGCATGTTTGGGCAGGACAGGTAAGCTCTCTGAGCTGTGCCCCATGCTGGTTACATGGGGGCTGGGTCACACCTCACTGGGATGCTACAGGATCCAGGGGAACAGCAAGGCAAGGAAGGACGCTGCACAGGGCAGGAGTAGGAGCAGCCACGGCTCCCTGTGGTTGGCACTGCTCTTGTTGCCATGGAAACCAATGAAGCTTGGCAGGAAGGGACCTGCACTGTTTGGCTGTCTGGTTGGCTCTGGGCCAACGCTGCCCAGAGTGTGTGGTCAAGACAGATACCCTGCGCAGTCACACTGGTCAGCCCCGGCCTCTGGACTCGCTGAGGCCAGGGGCAGGTTTTGATCCATGAAGGCACCGTGTCTAGCCTTCTCTTTACCCTGTGGACCTCAGTGCCCTTCTGTGCAGCGGGACAAAGTACCTGCCTCCTAGGACAGAGCTCAGCACAGAGCACTGGGCTGTGAGTCTCGCACAGTGCTCAGAGGACGCTCACAAGTCTGCCTGGGTCCAACATGCACATACATGTGCAGAGAAGAATACACTCACAATGTACACTTGTGTACACATATGAGCTATACACAAGTATGTATATGTGCACATGATGCACACAGGCATGTACATGCATGACCAGGTACAGATCTAGCCTCAGTGTACAGCATGGTTCACGTTTGCATGGGCCAGTGTGAGTGGCCACAGCAGAGGAGCCTGTGTGTACATATATGTGCACATCATGAACCCCAGGTGCACTGTGGCAGCCCACATGCACATCCACACAGCTGGCACATGCATGCACGCATATGATGCCCCTCTGATGCTCAGCACACACCATCTCATACCACACTCACTGTGCTGGCCATGCCCCTCCATTGTTGGCAGCAGGTATGAGGAGCCCAAATAACCAGATGTCTGGACCTGGGTTCAGATCCCAGCTTTGCTTCTTCCTGGCTATAGTTCTAAATAAATAATTTAATTCTCGGGCATCAGTTTCCCTATCTGCCCAGAGAGGGGCATGAGAACACTCCCCTCCGAGAGGGGCTGTGTGGATGGCAGAGGCAACACGGCTGAAGACCTGGAGTGTGGCTGGGCTCAGGGCGCTCCGGGTCGCAGAACCGGGTGTGGGGCTGGATGCCGCTGTTCCTCTACTCTGGTCTGGGCCAGTCCTGGCCAGGCACTTGCGCCCTCTGGCCTGTGCCCTCCCCTGGTCCGTGTTCCTTGCTCTATTATCTGGAGCCGATCGTAATTCCGAGTCTATAGATCTTTCAGTTTTAAGTTTTAAGCTTGTTTCTCTCACTGCCTGCAATGCCTTTTCCCTACAGCTCTCTGCAAAACTTATTCATCCTGTGAAATCCAGGCCCTGGTTGCCACTTCAAGAGGATCCTCAGAGACTACCTTGTGCCCCAAAGCACTCCCGCAGGCCTTGGCCCAGCACCATTTGCCTGTCTGTTCCCGTCCATTCATCTATAGCAACTACACAGATGGTCACATTCTTTCATTTTATGTTTTGCTGTTCGGGGGATTGAACCCAGGGCCTTGTGGATGTTCAGTATAATTGCCAGGTTTCCAAGTGAGATCTCCCCTGGCACCCCGCAAGCTGCAGCTTTGGACAGGAGTCTATGAGTCACCTCAGGGCCACAGCCTGCATCCTTGTTCCTGCAGGGGCTGGTGGGGGAGTGAAGTACTGCTCGGCCTTTGGGTGACAGGTGCGGCCGTCCTCCCATGGCACAGTGATGGTGTCTGCTTTGGTCACAGAGCCCTACAGCCCAGGACTCAGGTCTACAGTGCCATCCTCATGGAGAAACTGCTCAAATTCGACTGTCTGGGATGACAGCCAATGCCCTAACTAGGTGGCCACAGGTAAGAGGGCTGAGAAGCCCAGGCTGGACAGGCCTGGTGACGCCTGACTGTGCCACCCCGTGCTGGCACCCAGTCAGGCCAGGCCCACCTTCCTGCAGTGTGCTTTAGACACACAGCTGAGTTGAGAGCCTGTGACACTGACCTGGCCGCTGCCTTCCTGTGTGGCCTTTGGCAATTCTCTTCCCTTTCTGGGCCTTGTCTTCCCCATTTTTTTTTTGTCTTCCCCAATTTTGACATGTAGGGGTTGATTGTTTATTTTCTGTTCTTTCTTCTCTTTTCTCTTCTTTCCTTCATTTCTCCCTTCCTTTTTCCTTCCTCCCATTTCTTTTCCCCTCTCCCTTCTTTCTTTGCTTCTATCCTTTCTTTGCCCTCCTCCCTCCCTTCTCTTCTGTCTGCAGAACTTTCCCGGGCTCCTAGGTGCATGGACTAACAGCCAGGTGAGGCTTACAGAGACCCTGGCCTCCCCCACACTCATTCATTCATTCATTCATTCACTGACAAATCTGTAGTCGTGCTGGCTTTGTACCTGATGTATGTAGCAGGGAACAGTGAGACAGACTCGTCCTGTGGCTCCAGCCTCAGGGGCAGCCCTATCCCAGAGTCCTGCCTATGCTGTGGGAATGACTGGGTGTCATCAATGGATAGAATAAGGGCAATGGAGAGGCCCAGCTGGGATGAGAGAGTGAAGTGGGGTCCCTGGAGGAAGCAGTCAGGGACCCAGCAGATCAGGGACATCGGACCGATTGGTATGGATGCCAAGGTGAGGGCAGTGGCGGGAGCAATGAACATGCAGAGGCCTTGAAGGGCTAGAGGGACTTCTGGCCCTGCAGTCAGGATGCGATTCTGGGGCTGGGTGGTTCCTTCTTGCCTCTTTGGTGGCCTCTGCTGTACAGCTGGGTGATGGTGACTCTGACTCAGTTTCTGTACCTGTGGAATGGGTGCGCTGCTGAACTGGTGTCCTTGCATTTCCTTCATCCACCCATCCAGGCTGAGTAGGATTAAAATGTGGAGGAGGCAGGAGGAGGAGGGATCTGAGCTAGGCCTCTGTTTACCCTGCTCTGGACTAGACTCCGCAGCGCAGGGCTGGTGGCTAACCTGGCTACTTGCCCTCTCCCTGTGCAGTTCCCTGTTCTGTGAAATGGCCATGGCCTACAGACTGTGCAAAGCCTTCCTGGGTTTATACCCAGGACCTGGGTACTTGCCAGGAGCTGCTCTGCATTTCCCCAGTGGACGGGACAGGAGGTGGCCCAGTCCCTCTCTCCAACACTTGTGTGTATCCCTGAGTGTCCCAGACACCAGGCCTCTGAGCATATCTTCCTAGGGATTCGCTCAGGCTCTTGCTCCAGATGAGGCCGAGGGTGACAAGACAGAACAGGCTAACACCACGGTATCATTAAAAAAGATAGATGAGTCATTGAAGGGGGGGGGGACTCGGAGGGGCAGAGATGGTGGGCAGTAGAGGCCAGCAGCAGCGGCAGGGCCCGGGGAGCTGCTGGGAGTACTTGGTGCTGTGCTGGGGCTAAGCAGGGCCTGGGGATGGAGGGCAGGAGGGTGAGGACGTCCTGAGAGGCAAGGCCGATATTTGTGTGTGTGCATGCGTGCGGTACTCAAACCTGCTGGCACTCACTCTATCACTGAGTCCCAGCCCAGCCCTAGATGATGTTTGATGCTGACATCTTTTGTGCTAGTGCGGAGCATGCGCTCCTTTGATTGGGTGGTTGTGTGGCCTTGGGCCAGGGAGGGCTGCTTCCTCTCTGGCCCCTGCATAGACGGTCAGTGGGCCCCAGTGCCTCCCTCTGCTATGCTTGTTGCTGTGGATCTGAACGATCTTGTTGTGGCCGACTTTGTCCTCCAGCCTCGGGGAAACCTGTGGTGTCAATACTTGGGCAGAGCAGCTGACTAACCTGGCTGGGCTCAGCCGCTGCCTCCCAGAGGAGAGGGACGCAGCGTTCTCCTGCCAACGCCGTGATTTATGCCGCAGCTCTGAGGGCTGTTTGCATAAGCTCCGTGGGGGAGGCAGGGAGGCCAGGAGGCCACCTAGAAGAGGGTGTCTAACGAGGTGGGTAAATGTGAGGGGGCAGTGGTGATCGCCGCAGACTGGGAGCCAGGCCAAGGGTGTGTCCCCAGCTGGGAAGCCTGACAGTCCTGTCTGGGTCCTCAGGCTATTTCAGTCCCTGCCCTTACTGGAGAGCATTGGAGACAGGAGGAGCCAGCCCTCAAAGCGCGCAGCAGGAGCTGGGTTCGCATCTTGTCTTTCTGGGAGCAGCCTGGATGGTGAGAATGAGGCCAGGCCTGAGGATCCGTCTGGGGTTCAAGTTCTGCCGCACCAACTATTCAATACTGGGCCGTATCCTGCCTCCCAGAACTTGTGTTTCCCTGTGCAGACCAGAGTAAACCAAGCGCTGTTGAGATCCTGGAAGAAAAGGCCAACCTGGGCGGAGGTGACTAGGCTGTGCTTGGCACTGACAGTGCGTGGCATGGAGAGAAGCACAGCCCTAGGGCAGCGGGAGCGTGAAGCCAGTGAGTCCACCTCAGAGCTCACCTGACACCTGGCAGACAGCGGGTGCTCACGACTGCCAGTTTGTACCTGGTCTTCAGGCCTGCGAAATAGCTCTCAGGGGTCTTGGAAAGAGGCCAGAGGCACAGAGCAGCAAGGAAGGCTTTGCTGGCTAAGGTGGGGTACGTGCAAAAGACCAGAGTGGGGACATGACTTGCTGGGGTGACCATGGGAGGCAGCAGTGCATGGACTGATGCAGGAAGACCAGAGAGGAGATGGGTTAGGTCTGAATTTACTTTGTCTTAAATATCTCCATTTAACTCCTTGATACGCTGTGCCTGTGGGCAGATTTATATACAGACATAAGTCTCATGTCCCCTACATGCTTCTCAGTGATGACAGCTGTGTCCTTTAGCCCTTCATCCTTGGCTTCCTTTGCTCTTGCTGTAGTCCTCTCAGCACTGCCGTAACAGCCTCGGGAAATAGCTCTGTGGCCCCGGAGCTCACTTCCTGTGTAACTTCTCCACACTCTCACACAGGCCCTCAGCACAAGTTCAGGAGCAAATGAACACTGACGCGTAGCTCTCCCACCTCCTACCCAGCCCACCTCCAGCCAGACTGCAAGGTGAAGAGCCAAGCTCCAGTCCCCCGTGACTGTCTTAGTTGCCCCTGTGTGAGTCTGTCAGCTTTCCCTGTCCCACGACAAAATGCCTGACATAAACCCCTTAGAGGAGAGGTTTCTTAGGGCTTATGATTTCACAGGGTCCAGTGCATGGTAGGCTGGCTCCATTGCTTTGGGTCTAGGGTAAGAGCATCATGGTGGAGATGGAACCATGGACCAGAACTGCTCACCTCACAGCAGGCAGAAAGCAGGGAGAGGCAGGAGAAGAGGGAAAGAGGAAGGGGCCAGGGCCCAGATGTCGTTCTCAGGGTGATGACCTCATGGCCATTTCCTGCACCTAGACCTAAATTCTGAGCAACTCACAGTAGTGCCATCAAATTATGAATCCATCCATGAATTAACCCACTAATGAGGTCATCGGAACTCACAACCTAGTTCAAATCCTGAACACTGCTGTTGGGGACCATGCCCTCAATACCGGAGTCTTGTGGG